>CAJPEV010004532.1:0-21372 GCA_905338385.1 Darwinula stevensoni | reverse complement strand
CATTCGGAGGGCCGCCTTCAGAAATGGTTTTTCTTAACATGAGATGAACGCATTATTGAGCCAAGGAAAAAAACGGTGGTCATCATGACTTTGCCCGATTCCAAGATATTTGGCTTAGGTTAATGCTATGTCGCGAGCATGAGGAATTCTTCTAGAAACCGTAAAGAGTTGAAACCTTACTTTTTAAACCTTTTACACGTGATTTTGTGTTTTTTGTGCCCAATTCTCACTTCCCAGGAAACTAAGAGGACATGGAGTCCTATTACGCAGAATGCACGTGCATTGATCAGATTATTGTCTACTTTCGGTGTGTCAGAACTTAGGTCAATACATTTTTGAGAAACTTAAGTTCGGACAAGTATCATCTGCGGAAATATGACTTTCTCTTACGATGTACATTTAGAGTTGCCACTCAGTTGAGTCATCCTATTCAGAGAACATGGATTTTTTTTTAACTCGGTCCGAGCTTCCATAACGGGACATCTAACTTCGGACACCGTCGAGCACAAGAAAAGACACAACTGAATATAGCGAAATATGTTTTAAAATATGGTTCCCCCAAAATGTACCTGCAGAAGATAGCTCCGAGAAGCAGGATTTCCCCTCATGACAGCGTACCATTATGTACCTAATTGAGTAAGGTTTCAGCCATTCGTCTCAATGATTCCCTGGAATGAAATAATTGATTGGGAAAGGTCCACCCCAAAAATATGCTCCTGGGAAAGAATCCTATAAGTAGCTTCCCCCCCCCTGAAATCTGCACCTCAATAAGTACCGATACACCAATTTTCAACTTCTGTCTCTCCATTTCATTGGAGGAAATAAAGGAGTATGCAAATTTCTGCCCTTGAACCATTTAAAAAAAAGTGCAAATTTCAATTGGGCGTCCTTAGGCAAACTAAGAATGCATTTTTTTTTCAAATCTGAACAATTAAAAAAAGTTAGGTTAGGTTTAGGTTAGATAAAGGTTAGGTTAGGTTCGGTTAGGTTAGGTTAGCGAATTTTTGGCCCTAATCCGATTTTGATGACATTAAAATTGATGCGATCGGTTTCATTAGTGAACAATAATTATATAACATTATTCAAATGTGAAGTGTTTCAAAAAGTTAGGTTAGGTTAGTTTAGGTTGGATCAGGTTAAATACTTTTTCTTTTTTCGACGAAGCACCGACTTTCGAGGTGACCTCGGTGCGCATCAATGATATTTCTATCACCCAGGAGAAGATCCAAAGTATGATAGGGAAATTAGAGGTGGGCAAGGCGACCGGTCCGAATTGGATTCCTGCTCGAGTCATTAAGGAAATCGCGTGAGAAATACCGATTATGCTAGGAATTATGTTTGAAAGCAGCCTTTCGCTTGGTAAAGTAAAATTTGCATTTTGTCCGGGCTTAACATCATTCTAACCATGTTCTAGAGAAGTTAGAAATCTGAAACTTGGTACACATGTACCTTTTGGGATGCAGCGTTCGGAAAAAATCAGACTTTGGGAAGTACATGCCTTGGGGCTACGCATTTTAGGGGGAGAGGTTTTTAAATATTTATATTGTGACGTATTAGGATGGCATCGAGAGGCTTGATTACCTGGGTTCGGTGGTGTAATGGTAGCACACCCAACTGGCAATCAAGAGGTCCGGGTTCTCTTCCCGGCCATTCCGTGGCTTTCTTTCGGCCTCTTAAGCCTTCAATGTCGCGCTACTCATTCCAACTCCGTAATGATGTTTTTGCTTTAGTAAAACGGAGAGATACAGAAAGCTGTAACTTGTCATGGACATGCCTACAGAGATGTTAAGTTCATGAAAAATGTAAAATGTAAGATCCATACCTTTTTGGGGGCATATTTTTGGGGGGCCAACGTTTTCAAGTTTCTTTTTTGCCCTGGCGTATTGAGATTATGTGGAAGGATGAAACTTGGTACATATCTTCCTATTGGGATGCTGCGTGCAAAGAAATTCAGACTTTATGTTAGACTTCATGAAGTTAATGCCCCGTGGGCACAAATTTTAAAGAGAAATGTTTCAAATAATTCTTTTGCATCACTTAAACTGATGAACGTAGAAAGCTGAAACTTTGCATGAATGTGACTATTGAGACAAGGAGATAAAGGAAAAGGTTAAGTTTCGATACATCCCAGGAGGAATTTTTTCGAGTGCGATGTTTAAAAAAAAATTGTCGTTCCAAATTGACAGAAATGGAAAGGTGAAACTTAGCACAAAGATAAGTGATATGATATTGTTGAGTTGAGGGAGCATTCAGCTTTCATGGCGCATCCCCTCCTGGCATTGCTTTTGGGTGCGTCGGTTTTTCCAAACATGTTTTTTCACCAGCGAAAAGTGCAAACGTATAAGGTTGAAACTTTTGGGGCAAGTGGTTCTCTGAGGATCGATTTCGGTATTTAAAAAAAAGTACATTTCGGTTGAAACGCTTGAGGGCACATATATTGCAAAAGGCATATTTTCTCGATCCAGCAAAACAGAGGGGGCAGAAAGTTTAAACTTGCCAAAGAAGAACCTGAGGGATAGCTGGGTAAAGAAAAATGAATTCTTTTATTATACAGTATATAGAGGATCGTGAGTAGCTGTCTGACTTCAGCATGCGAATAGCGACTTCACAAGTCGCTATTCGCATGCTGACTTCATGAAAAATTATACTCTGGTAATACATGCCATAGGGGCACCCCTTTTCGGGGAACATATTTTCAAATAGTTCTATTTGCTTCAATGAAACGGAAACACATGGAAAGCTGAAACCTCGCAAGAACGTGACTGCTGATGCACTGAGCTCAGAAAAATGTCATATTTCCAAAATATGGGAATATTTTTAGGGGACGTTATGTTTTCAAGGAATTTTTAATATCCAAGCAAATCTGGCAGAAATAAAAAAGTAGCAGCTGGCGAACGCTTAACGGACGTGATGTTGATTTAAGGAATAATGCAACTTTTGCTGTGCGTCTCCTCAGAGCACAACTTTTGGGTGGGTCGCTTTTCCAAATATATTCTTTACCGGCTATAAAAAGGGAAAACGTATCAGGCTGAAACTGGGTGGCATGGAGTTCCCTGAGTCTACATTTCAAAAGAAAAAAAATTCAGTTGAAACCCGATTTTTTAAGTCCCATTTTCTTGAATGACTTTTTGATCCAATGAAGCAGAGACAGAAAATTTAAAACTCCCTCAGAAGTAGCTATTTAGGAGCCGAGTACTGAAAAAATACGTCTTTTGAAATATGCCCTATTTACGTAGATTATAGGAGGGAAGTGTCGTAAAATGCATTCTCCACCCTTACAAAAAGGGACAAATGAAAAGATTTCAAGTTTTGAATAGTAATGATTTTTTAAATAAAAATCGTCCCCGTATATCATGTACTTCAATGGGGACGTACTTTATATACGTGATTCCCATTTCGCAAAGAATAATTCAATTAATCACTATCCAAGGTAATGGAGCGCAGAAGGCGCGACCATAGCTAGTAAATCATACAAACAAGGTTTCTCGCTAGATTTTCCAATTTCCAGCAGAAGCTCACACTTTATTTCCAAAATGATGTTCCTTCTAAGTATTGATAGTTATTAATTGAATGCGGAAGGCATTTATTGGATGCCCCAATTGAAAAAAGAAAAAGTATTTAACCTGATCCAACCTAAACTAACCTAACCTAACTTTTTGAAACACTTCACATTTGAATAATTTTATATATTTATTGTTCACTAATGAAACCGATCGCATCAATTTTAATGTCATCAAAATCGGATTAGGGCCAAAAATTCGCTAACCTAACCTAACCTAACCTAACCTTTATCTAACCTGAACCTAACCTAACTTTTTTTAATTGTTCAGATTTGAAAAAAAATGCATTCTTAGTTTGCCTAAGGACGCCCAATTGAAATTTGCACTTTTTTTTTAATGATTCAAGGGCAGAAATTGGGCATACTCCTTTATTTCCTCCAATGAAATGGAGAGACAGAAGTTGAAAATTGGTGTATCAGTACTTATTGAGGTGCAGATTTCAGGGGGGGAAGCTACTTTTAGGATTCTTTCCCAGGAGCATATTTTTGGGGTGGACCTTTCCCAATCAGTTATTTCATTCCAGGGAATCATAGAGACGAATGGCTGAAACCTTACTCAATTAGGTACATAATGGTACGCTGTCATGAGGGGAAATCCTGCTTCTCGGAGCTATCTTCTGGAGGTACATTTTGGGGGAACCATATTTTAAAACATATTTCGCTATATTCAGTTGTGTCTTTTCTTGTGCTCGACGGTTTCCGAAGTTAGATGTCCCGTTATGGAAGCTCGGACCGAGTTAAAAAAAAATCCATGTTCTCTGAATAGGATGACTCAACTGAGTGGCAACTCTAAAAGTACATCTTAAGAGAAAGTCATATTTCCGCAGATGATACTTGTCCGAACTTAGGTTTCTCAAAAATGTATTGACCTAAGTTCTGACACACCGAAAGTAGACAATAATCTGATCAATGCACGTGCATTCTGCGTAATAGGACTCCATGTCCTCTTAGTTTCCTGGGAAGTGAGAATTGAGCACAAAAAACACAAAATCACGTGTAAAAGGTTTAAAAAGTAAGGTTTCAACTCTTTACGGTTTCTAGAAGAATTCCTCATGCTCGCGACACTCGTAATTGGATTCGGTTTATAGAACCTTAGCCCGTTTCAGTACTACTGGTGGCAAAAAAAGGAACCGAGTTATTACGCAAGTAGAGTACAATTCTTTTTGGTAAAGACTTCCGCCGGGAGGCTTACCTTAGTTTTGTAACAATATCTGCAGCAGTGTCCGAACTTAGGTGGTTTTACCCTACATATAGGCGGTTAATAAATATTTGACTTTTTGAAGAGAGGCTTATTTAAAACAAATAGGAAGTCCAGGTTCCGCACAAATTCAGACAACGCTATCGCTCTCTGACTGGCTATGAACAGCGAGCCGTCGTGATCAGGAAACATTGCCACGTGCTCCTGCGCTCAAGAATGGACCGCGGATTGTTGCCTATCATTTCCCTCGTTTTTCTCGAATTGAGAAGGCAAGCGCTTTTTAATAAAAGCGTAAACATAAGGTCTCAGACGGGATCGGCTACCACAAAAAAAACCACCAAAGTGGCATAAATTAACTCTATTGCCGTGCGTTTCCTATCAGGGGGTACATGCCCTTTCCTTTCCATCAAAGGTGCTTTTCCTCCCCCCCTACATCTGGACAATGACCGGCTAGAGGAAAAACCACAAGATTCGACTATAACTGGTGGTATACTGGTGGTATATACTGGTGATGTATATCGTGAATCTATTACACAATTTCCGGACCGAAATTTCGTACCACCCTCCGATTGTGGAGATCAGAGAAAACATACATTTTTAAAGTTTCAGCTTCAGCAGGTGACATACAAAACCACCAACGTGTAAGATCACACTGCCTGCAATCGATGCAAGCTCTCTTATGAGGGTACGAATTCAATCCGGAAACAGCATAGAAAATGGAACAGCGAACATACACCCATACTGACTCTTACTTCACTAAACACAGATCGGGTGTTGATCCATTCCACGGTCGAATTCATTTGTCCATATTACGCAAAGGAAGAGGGAAAGCATGATCGTCAGAATCGTCTAAATGCGATCGTCAGAAAATAGTGCTTGGGCCATGCGATACTGAAAGATCAAATATACTAGAAGGCCACAGCAATTTATTATGGTCCGTCAATTTTCGGTAATGTGTCATACAGTAATTTCTGTTCATGTCAAACCAAATTTATTCGTTTAAAGTGGAGAGATGGAGAGGGTCTATGAATGCAGAAATCATCTTTGTGGGGTACTTTTAACAATAAAAACGTTTTAAAAAATTGCGGGGAAATGCCTAATCTCTGTCTTCCATCTTCTCATAAATTATGTACCTCTTGAATACCTTATCACATTCATTGGAAAACATGATGAGGACAACTTTTGGGCCTTACCACGTCTATTCCAAATGAAATGTTCACATAAGGTAAGTGAATTATTGTGATGAGTGTACAGATGACCTTATCACATTGTCTCCAGCACTCAGAAAAGAATCACCACCTGACAATGATAAGAGAGAATTTAGAGACGCAGGGAATTAGTCATATAGATTTTGTCAAGGCACGCAGCATCAGGTATTGTTCGTAATGGAGGACGTAACAGGATAAGTGGCAAATGCAGCTGTTGGGATGGAGTTTATGCATCGACGGAAGAAGGAGATGCGGCATTTTCCCAATTTTTAAATATAATTTTTCTTGCCAAAATAAATCCCACGAAGCTAATCTATGCATTCAACGACCCTCCCCGTCTTCTCACTTTAAACTAATAAATTTTGGTTGACAAGAACAGAATTTAGTGTATGCCATACATCCAAAAATTGGCTTACGATAAAAAAAAAGTTATGTGCCCTTCTAGCACTTTGATCTTCCCGGAATATAGAACGTTTTCGGCAAATAATTTTTATTACATGATAAAAAAAGGCGTTTGGCGGAACTGTCTAGCATTACATGAGAATACTGGAAAATATAACAAAAATATAAAGGCTTCCCATGAAAGTGTTGTGGCCATATGTTTCGGTTCCTCGGAGGTCACTTAATGTAACGATTTAAGCGTTGTGATATTAAGGAAATTCAACGTTTCTTATTGTAGTAGCGAGTTTGTTTGCCCTTCGGGCAAACAAACTCTCTATGGTAGCGCCTTCGGCGATCCATTGCCTCGGATTGTGATTAATTCATTTGTTCTTCGGGAAATGCCAAACACATATTTAAAGTACGTCCCCATTGAAATACGTAACTTATGGGGACGAAAGTCTTGGTTTTTCATCAAAATCCTTACTTCTGTGATTTCTGGCGTGGCAAACTTGAAATCATTTCATGAGTCCCTTTTTGTAAGAGTGGAGAATCCATTTTGCAATACTTCCCTCCTATAATCTACCCTAATGGGGCATATTTCAAAAGTAGGATTTTTCCTGTACTCACCCATCAAATAGGTGCTTCTATGGAAATTTTGACTTTTTTGTCTCTGTTTCGTTGAATCAAAAAATTTTTCGGAAAATGGGACTTCCCTGATGGGTTTTAACGAAAATATTTTCTTCTTCTGAAATGTAGACTCAGGGAACTCCATGCCACCCAGTTTCAGCATTACACGTTTCTCGTTTTTGCTGGCGGTGAAAAAAAAAGAATGAAGGAAAAAGAAGAAAGAAAAAAAGGAAAGCTGAATACTCGCTCAACTCAATATATCTTGACTTGGCACACAATCTTGGCACACTTATAAGTGTGCCACGTTTC
Source organism: Darwinula stevensoni (assembly GCA_905338385.1). Lineage (NCBI taxonomy): Eukaryota > Metazoa > Arthropoda > Ostracoda > Podocopida > Darwinulidae > Darwinula > Darwinula stevensoni. Next base: position 14,090 of record CAJPEV010004532.1, on the reverse strand, counting down.
ACCTTTCCATTCCTGTCCAATTCGCGACGACAAAGTTGTTTATTTAAAACATTACCCAAGAAAAAAATTCCCTCACATGAATTATCCAGACCTAACATTTTTATTTTACTCCTTGTCTCAGTAGTCACATTCATGCAAAGTTTCAGCTTTCCATGTTCATCAGTTGAACTGATGCAAAAAATAATTTGAAAGCATTTCCTTTTGAAATATGTGCCCCCGAGGCATTTACTTCCAAAATCTACATTTTTCTGCACTCAGCATCCCAATAGGTAATGTTCCAAGTTTCATCTTTCCACACCAGCTCAATACGCCAGGGCAAAAAAAAATACTGGAAAACCAAAAATATACCCCCACATTGCATGGATCTAAAAGTTTAATTTTTTCCTGAACTCATCGTCTCGGTCTCTCCGTTTTACTAAAGCAAAGGGATTGTTAAGGAGGGGGAATCCCCCTCTGAAACAATGTTTAACGCGAATTGGAAGGTATAAGAGGCCGAAAGAAAGCCTTGGAACGGCCGGGAATTGAACTTGGGCCTCGTGATTATCGGTCAGGTGTGCTACCACTGCACCACCGAACCCAGGAGATACACTCGAGACTCTCGATGCCATCCTAATCCGTCACAATATATATAATTAAGAACATCTCTCCCCAAAATACGTACCCACTGGGCATGTACCTCTAATGTCGGATTTTTTCTGAACTCTGCATCCCAAAAGGTACATGTGTATCGAGTTTCAGACTTCTAACTTCTCTAGAACATGGTTAGAATTANCCCAAAAGGTACATGTGTATCGAGTTTCAGACTTCTAACTTCTCTAGAACATGGTTAGAATTAGCGTCAGTCAGTCAGTCAGTCACGATCGTCTATATATATCTAATGGGAGTACCTCCAAGTAATGGTCCAGTACCTGTTGTCTCCGGTTCTGCATTTGTGGAATTGAATGCTTTTTTGGTTTGAGAACACCGAAAACTCTGTATAACGGCTTTTCGGGGCTTCAAATGCACTACCAGTAAAAGCGGTAGATCGTTTAAGTAGATCTATGAAGAATAAATCTCTGGTCTTAAGAGACACCTTGTCGAGGACGTGTAACTTTAGACCGATTGTACGTCTCCGAGTTACATGAACAATTTCAGTACGGACGTGGAACATAAGGCCTATCCGGAGTTCCTCGAACAGGCTCGACTCGCTGCAAGGAGGAAATGCCTCCAGAAAGCATGACATACAAACTGGGCGCCATCGTGTCAATTTAAGTATGTCCGGATGAGATATCTCCGTATCCTACCAAATCGATCAGCAGATGCAATCCACCGTCTCAACCTCAACTCATCCCATTAATTCAGCACAATCGTGTCTCATACAATAAAAACAGAAGGTCCAGACACCAATACTAAGATAGAAGTCATGAAATTGACATAATTACGGCATGATATCTGGCAACAAGGCGGGAATGTTACCTGGCCATCACGGGAAGCTTAAATCAACAGCAGCAACTTTTATTCTTCATGGCAAAATGGCGAACCGCAACTATTAAAGGGCATTTCTCGTAATCTACAACTCGATATTTTTTGTTTGGTTTCTTCCCTCCGAAAACTCCACAGTATTGGCTACCTTTGGGGCGGGGAGGGGGGGGGCGAAAAAAAAATACTACAATGAAAATGACATATCCAAAAAGCGTGATTCAGTGTTCCCCACAACCTCGAGGAATTGGAGCTTCAAATTTACTGGAGCGATTTTATGGAGAAAGAAAACCGTAAAATGTCGTTCATGTTGGCACTCTCAGAGAGGAATATTAAGATGTTGAAACTTGTAGCGGAAAGCGGCTAAAGAAAGGTAATAGGCGCTACTAAAGCCTATCGATGCGAGGGAGAATGACAAGGAAGCTAGGGAACGGGGCGGCTTTCACTGTCGATAGTTACTTCTTGATTTTTCCTCATCCAACGGACTCACGGACTCACGGACTTATCGCGTGTGTTCGGCTCCATGTCCGGGACAGTAGTTGCGGCTTAATCCTCAGCCAGTCTTCTTACATCTTGTATATCCTACTGTATATCCGGCGTGGTAGTAGTATGTCTTGCATAGTATTGGAACTTCGACCCTGGTCATTCTATCCCAAACGATTGCTTAAGGAACAAATTACCCATCAATTTGGCTCCGCCTAATAGGACAGTTCTGTGTGCATCAAAAAATAGGCTAATGGTTTTTTTCTCAGGATTAAATATACTTCTCCTGAATTCAAAACAAATTTCTTCATCCCATTGATTAAATATCACCTACTAGAGAAATAATACGAATTAATTTTTCCTTCTCTTGTTTTAGGTCCAGGCAAATAAAAAATATAAAAATACCCAATGAGGTAAATACGGCATATATGTATTTGGTGATATGTACTTGTAGGAGTCTTTTCGCCTCTTTTCGAATTTCTACGAAACTACATACAGACGGCAATCATTATTTTGCATTTTGAGACGCGGCTTATTTTGCAAAAATACGAATTCCCGGTTCCGCACATATGCAGACGACGGTATCGCTTCCTGATTGGCTGTGGACAGCGAGCCCTTGAGTTCGGGAAATTTTACCACGTGATCCTGCACTCAAGAATGGACCGCTGAGGGCTGCCTCGCTTCTCCCTCCTTTTTCTCGAAAACGGTTCCGTACACTAAACATTATTTTCGAATTTGTAGTCCAGAGTCTGCCCTAGCCTGTGGTATAATTTTTTTGGCGGTTTGACCACATTTTAATAGAGATAAACGTTGGCAAAGGATAGTCCCTCCCGTTTAACCAGACTCCCTCTTATTGTGGAGATCGGAGAGTTCAGCTTCAGCAGGTGATATGCAAAACCACCAACGTGTAAGATCATACTGTCTGCAATAGATAAAAGCTCTCTTTTTGGGGGTACGAATTCAAGTCTGAAACAGCGTAGAAAATGAACGACGAACATGCTCCCGTGCTCCTTCAACACAGGTATTGATTCCATTCCACGGTCGAAGTCATAAGCTATTAAGCTTATCTTTTGTTTATTTATTCAGGACACTCATGTTATCTCGTGGCCTGGTCAATCCGAAAAGGTATGGCAGATGCTGCTCTTTGTAGAGCACTTCAAGGTTTTCAATGATTTTTTTTTCCTGTCTCTTCACGTGGAATAAAGGTGACACAATACGATGAACGGAATGTGTGGACAATAAGACTCGAAGCTAAGCTCAGCTTGGAGAAACGGCAGGGGAGAAAAAAAATTTGAAGGTGGGAAAAAGTATCCTCCCCCCCTTCATAAGGTATCGAATGAGCAAGCATTTAGTTCAGCTTGGTTTGATTGCCCTTCCTTTTCCCGAAGCTTACCAAATTCAAGAGGGGAAAATGAACTACATTTTGTACTTTAATTTTTGTGATTTCATTCCTTTATCGCTACTGTCATCAGTTTCAAGTTCGCTGCTCCGAAATATTATCCTCATGTCCATATTAGGCAAAGGAAGAAGGTAAGCGTCAAAATGAGGTCATTTGAAAATAGTGCTTATGCGATGTGATGCTGAAGAAGAGGCAGTCATATTTTAGATAAATAAAACAGCTTTTGAATGCTGCTCTTGACGAGAATAGGCATATCAATCTGAGGGAGGCGTTGCGAGTTCGAAGGCCACTCTAGAAGCTACAATGGATGCTGGTAAATTATTGAGACTAGACTGCTCATTGCAGCGTTGCTTGCAAAAATAATTTGTACAGGAAGTCAGATGTCTTCCTTGGCGTAATTCGTGGATAAAATATCAAGTACCACTCCAAAGGTATTCGAGACGCGTACTGATTGCATAAGGTTATATAAGGTTATATAACCATGTTGGGCAAATAGTTGCCATCACTTTTCGCAGTCAGGAAATCTTGTTTGTTCGCATGTCTCGCTAGATGTCTCGCCTGACATCTGTTGATGTAACGTTGACCGGACAACGTTCCCGCAATATTGCTATTTTCAACATCGAATCAACATTGGATCAATGTTAACCCTTTGCAATCTATTATTTTTAAGTTTCGCAGGCCAAAAAGTCCAATTTTTTACAGTTTTTTTATTTAAATAGGTTCGAATGAGGTTTAATTATTTCTATTTCAGTTGAGTAATTTCTAGGCGTCTGATCAAGTAAAAATAACGCCTATATACACACTAAAGAATTGCACTGTTCCATTCAGCAAAATTATCATACCGCGACAACTTTGACTCAATGCTCTCGACGGAGGTGCCCCGGATAAACTGGCTTTATGCAAACAATAACTGCGCGGTTTCAATAAAGGACGTGAGTAACGATGTTAAATAAACATAGCGTCGCATCCTGAGGATGATATAGGACCTGAGAGATTGCGTGTAAGTTTTTTCATCCTGGGGATGTGATAGGACCAAACTGAAGTTATAAAACTTCAATTTCATCCCGGAGATGAGTTTGGACCACAAAGGGTTAAAGCTGGACCAGAGCGTATTTTTAATTAACATATAAGCAATGCTGACGCAGGCGAAGTTGTTTCACGTGAGTCTGTCCTTTCTTTGGATAACCTATTGTACTTCGATATGTGCCAAAGGCATTCAACATACTCAGGTCATGTTACTCAGCAATGATGAAAAAAAATTCAAATGGGAAATTTTGTTCATGATGACCATGCACCATCAAGACTGTCCCAGAACAACACTTCTGTATTATTAATTAAGAAAACCGGAATGATTTCAGCAGCCATTACAGTTCAAGCTTAATTATGCAGTAATATATCTAACTAATGTCGTCACTTCACGTCTCCTACACTAAGCAATTTATAGCCTACATAAGTACATCGGTGTCTATTTCGGACTGTGTACGACTGTATAAGCTGTATACGAGCATCCTCCACAACGCATTGCTCTCGACAATGCAGTATTAATAGCTAGAAGCGGGAGAGGTAGTGTTTCAACAGGACAAGGATTCGAAACACAACTCGCGGCTGGACCGTCAGTCGTTCCAGAACCACGGAATCGGGATCCTAGAATGATCAGCATAGTCGCCAGGCCTTAATCCAATAAATGAAACTCGTGACAACACTGGAAACGGAGGCTGGTGGTGTACAAATATGAGTCAGCCTGCATTTATGAGTTGCCGGAGCCAGTGAATACCGAATTGGGCGCTATTCCAGTTCAAACATGCTTAGACATGATCGAGAACTCCTCCAAAAGCGTCCATCCAGGATTGACGATGAAAGGAAAATAAAAAAGAATGACTTTTTATGTATGCCTTAGTGTGAGGGACAAAACTGTGTGGTGGACTTGGTGGAATTGAAAAGCTGCAGCTCAGCTAACAAGAGATCTATCCCCACGCGTCTGCCACCAATCGAAATCCAGGAAGTAGGAGTGATATTGACTAAAATCTGAATTAAATTGAATTTGTCATCCTCCAAAAGGGAATCAAAAAGGAATATGCCCAGCATTTACACTGTTGTGTCCCTCACTGTATATATTAGATATCAAGTTCAGCATCACGTACTTTTCAAGTACTTTTTCCCACCTAGGAATTCTGAAAACACAACCTCTCACTGCCGTTACGAGTTGTGGCTCACCTTCTTTCATATTACCTCAGTTCATTGGAAATATCTCTAAGCAATGGTCCAGTACCTGTTATTTCTGGCTCTGCAATTGTTGAACTGATTACTTTTTGGTTTGGGAGCACTAAAATCCAACATAACGGACTTTCGGTACTTCAACCGCACTGCCAGGAAAAACCAGACTTTCTGAGCTGTGATATAAAATAATAAGTTGAATGCAGGAAAGGTCGCCTTTTTCTCAGAGTTACCGATTTCCTCGTCTCACTTATATCGTCGCTTCACGAGTGCCTAGATAACTGCAGAATACAAGTATTTATGTTGGCCTTTGATCCCCTGAAGGACACCAGCTGACGCTTGTTTTAGATAACCACCATAGTGACACTTTCAGAAATATCAAGTGCTTGAAGCATTTCGCGCACACTCTCGCTGTTTATCGAATGCCGGGTTACGATTTTTCGTATCTTTTCTCGACGGAACGGCGTAATTCACTCAATTTACACTTGTCATTGATTCGCCTCTTCCATCGCGATAAAGTCCATGACACCGCGTTGTCCATTTTCGCACTGCTGGGCGTGGACGACATCATGGATGTAACAAGTGGAGCATTTGGGTGTAACATGGATGTAACATGTCTGAGACGGTGGCGCCAAGGAAAAGTATTTGCATTACTGCCAACATCATCAACGCTAGTTAAAGGTGTCATGTGCCTGAATGTCCCACTGTTATACGTGGGACTGAAAGCCATGGTTTCACTTGAGTTCATAATTTACAGGTGCTGTCTTCATCCTTACATAAATCAAACTATTGATAGATACTGAATAAATATATAAATAAAAACGCAATCATAAAATAAACTTTTTGCAGGTATGCTTCTTTTTTATATATATACAATTCAAGCCTTTTCATTTGCTCAGAAGGAAGTTTGCAAAGAAATATACCAGACTGATACCAACTGAATGAGAGCGCTGACCTCACTCACCTGGCTGCGATACGCGTGAGACGTTTGGAGAAGTGAGACTGCTGGGATCTCGTCGGCTTCTATCTCGCTTTTATTCCGGGCTCATCGTCCCGGTTTTTTCTATGCTCCGAGATAACTGCGAGGAGATATGTACCGCGGCAATTCGATGCTCATTGTTTCCTTTGATGCCCGGGTTTTGTCCACCAGGAATTTGTTTTCCAGGGAGAAACAGTCAATGCCACATTCTACAGAACGTTGTCTCTCAGCTCATCACTGCTGTCACACGTCAGAACTCTTCAGACAGCACTTGCAAAGCGACCATCTGCATCCACCAGGCTGAACAACTAGGTCAGCGGTTCCCAAACTGTGGGTTGCGAAATGTTTCTCATGATAAAAAGCAAAATCCGCATTTGCCAATACTGAGTAATGGGTTTATCTCGGCCCTTGCACACTTCCATTGATACCTGCGGGCGTCCCCTTCCTCCCTTCTATTTTCATCTTACTCTCAATTCAAAGAATAACCCCTTTCTCGTGAAGGCGACACGGGCGTTGCTACCTTTCGCTATCATATATCTGTGTGAAACAGAATTCTCTGCTCTGACTTCAATAAAAAATGAAGAAAAGTTTCTTTCGCGGCTGCAAGTGGAGAACGATCTCCGACTCGCCTTGGGAAAGGCGAGTCGGAGATCGTTCGCCACCCACTCGCCACCCACCGCCTGGATTGCGGTGGGTGGCGAACTTTTTGGCGTGAGCAAGTGGGTCGTGGTTCAAAGAAGTCTGAGAACCGCTGAACTAGGTGGATAGAGGGCGATTTAGAACCAGGTGGACGTCCCACCCAACTCAAATCTACCTAGCCCTTCGCGCACATCTGTTTCGAGTCAGGTGGACTTTCCCTCCCGAGTGTATTTCCTCCTGGGTTGACATTGCATTAGGTGGAAATACGCATGGAGGTACAACAACTTGGTTTCAAATCCATGTAGGAGATGTACATTTTTATGGAAGTGCATGTTGGTCCTCCAACAGGACGATGCGCAGTGTCACACATCAATACTCATGCGCGAATCTCTTATAAGTCTTGGAAAGTAGGGTAAAAAGGATAGGATTTGCTAGAGGAGCAAAGTGTAGGAACTGGAGGAGCCAATTTTAAAAGAGGAACTAATTTTACATTAGAAGCTGGATGAGATCATTCTAACGGTAAAAGCTGGAGGAGCTAGTTTTGATGGAAGGAGCTGTAATGGCAGAGCGGTGCCATTGGTTCCTATACCAGAAATATTCATGGATAGCAGAAATTTCTGTCCCCGGAAAAAAAATTTCAACAGGTGATTCAACCGATGAAGCAACATTAATCATGGAAATACTCTGATGTAATTCGCGCCTTATATGATAGGTATAACATTAACCCTACAAGTGTGTTCGACGTCACTGTGACGTCCGCTGCGGTATACTTGCATCTACTCCGGCGGAAAGACGTGACAGTGACGGTATGGCATTGCACTTCTATGACATCTCAAGGATGTGTTACCGCCGCAGAGAATGTTCTGCCTTGTTTAATGACCGGCGTGAAGGGTTAACACTGAGGCTATGTTTGAGACATGTTACAGTTATTCCCAATTGCTAACGTCCGTTTCTGGAAACTATACTTCCGTTTTCAAAACTATTTGAGAAATCCCAAAACTCTGCAAACTTTTCACAAAACTTAACATCCGATTTCATTGCTAACGTACGAAAAGCGAAACGCGAAGCGCGATTTTCATATCTTTACGTACCTTTTTCGAAACCTAACGTATGGAAAAGGATAGGAAGACCGATTCGACGAGTGCTGACCATGAATGCGAGGCTTCAGACGGCAATCTCTATCCTCTAAAATTCCTTCCAACCAATCACAAAGGTTTCCTCATCGTCCAGAGTTGTCAGAGCTGAATGCTCCTTCTCAAATGTTGAAATGAAATGTTTCTTACGTCGATCCGGCAATGTAGTTGGCAGACAATAATCCCGACTGCTATTCAGAAAAATCGAAAATACCTGATCCTGAGTATTTACGAACAATTAACTTCTCTTACAATATAATCAGCTACAAAGGGTTGCAAAGAGAGAAAAGAGGTCATTTTATGGTAATTTTTGTTTAGCATGAGTTACAAAATTGTTATGACCTTGGGACCCATTTTTGTTCGTAGATATGAGTGTTCATTGGGAAAATCTCATGTTATGAGCTCCAAATCGTTCGAACTTATGCACTCTATATTGACTCGTTGAGGGTTCCTCGACCGGATACAACGCCCTACACCCGTTTGAATGGTTGCAGGTCGCTTGGCCGCTAGAGCGCTAACGGACAGTGAAATACAACAAAATGCAATTTCGTGTAGCAATCAATGCTATTTTAATAATAATAATCATCTTATAATCTTCGATCTGAATTCATGCCGGAGGGTACCACAGCTTCAAAATCGGAGACAGACCGCACGTTTTTAAATCATACCATATGCAATAAGAATACCAGGGCGGACGAATGAGAAAGGTAAAAAGTCCACAAATTTTTTTTTTGCAGTCGGTTATCACTGGGAATTGCCGCAGCAAAGGCAGAGACGGCATTTGACCTTCGGCCTCTGCTGAACCTGCTCATTGGTGAAGGAAAGGAAAACATCCTCCAGACTCGTTTCCCCGACGAGAGAATCCTCGACCACGTCTTCGAATCTCGTCTTTATCTCCCTCACAGTCGAGAAGAGCTGGGCCCAGTTCACATCCCGGCGTTCCACTAGGAAGTTCAGCCTTCCCTGGGAAGGAGATAGAATCGCTGCCAATCACTCCAACCTCCAAGAGTCGTTCAAAAATCTGTCACCCTCCATCAAATCTGCAAATCCTTTCACGATCAGCTACCAGCTCTACTCTATTTCACCGTTAGAATTGCTTTCGAAATTCACTTCAAAAGTGAATTTTTACTTTATTCCAGACGGAATGCAGCGAGGGATATCGTTTTAGTTCCTGGAAAACAAATCCCCGTCACTCGGAATATCTCCATCCCACATCCATTTTTAAACCCATAATTTCCGGACTGATTGATCTGTTGTACTGTTATTGCAATTGTTCAAGAACATAGTTTTCTTCCTAGCAATAAGTTACCCGATTCTAATACTAATTAATACGATAATAATAATTCTAACCACATTCTAATAAGGAGAAATAACATGAAATAATCGATAATATAATTATATCCTATAAACCCACTATATATTCGTCACGAAGGAAGGATCCTCCAAAGGTTTGAACGAGGAAAGCTTTGAGCTCTTCCAGCTTCTCTGCCGACGCAGACATCCTCGTCTTCACCTTGATGGTATACCCCTGACAGTACTTGTCCTTGAGGTACTGTGGGCTACCCAGGCAGCGGAACCGCCCGTTCACCATGATCCCGACTCGGTGACATAAGTACTCGCATTCCTCCATGCTAACAACAGTTTCAAAGGTGCTCAAGTAACCCTTAGAATGGAAACCGTTCAATGGCAAGAAAATTTCAGTTTTACAGAGAGCTTGAATTTTTCTTTAATCATAGGGTCTTTTTGCATGTATTTCTAATTCGTTAGGAAAATGCTGCTGAAGAGTGAGTAGAAGGGCCTTCTAGAAGTGAATTAAAAAAAAATCCTGAATTCCTTTTAATTTCCTATCACGAATAGGATGATTCGGAAAGGGTGACATTCTACAATATGAAGGCAACAGTACGGAAAGAAACTGCAAGGGTAATAATTTATTTCAGCAGCCTCCATTAGCCGTAAACTGCAGGAGCTAAAAAACATTTTTCAATATTGACCTCCTAAGGAAAGATTAGAAGTGATTCAGTTCATATTAAAGGTCTTCAAAGCATAGAGTGAACGAGCCGACAAGTACCTATGGGAGGTGAGCAAGATGCTCTGTCCATTGTTGGTGCAGTCAAGAAGGGCATTCCAGATCTTGCGCCTGGAGACGGGATCCACGCCTAAGGTTGGCTCGTGCAGGAGCAGCAGAGGCGGCTCCCCCCCCCCCCCCATGGCGATGGCTGTACTCAGTTTCCGCTTGTTTCCTCCGCTGTATGTCTCGCAGTGCTTGTCCTTGTACTCCGTTAGTCCTGCTCAAATATAACCCGACAATCAAGGGAATGAAAAATGTCAAATTCTTTCGTATTATCAGGACTAATTCCGAAGTCTGTTGGCACCATTCAGATCAGATGCCACGACGATTTGATATCGCATTATAATTCGATTCGATAAGCGTGCATACCAAGTTGGTCAATGAGGGAGTCGACGTGTTGTTCAGCGACGGATTCCGGAATACCTCGAAGTCGGGCATACATCAGCAGGGTCTCCTTTGCGGTCATCACATTCACCAGAGGATCGACTTGAGGGCAATAGCCCACTTGAGACAGGTACTGCAGAGACACCTTCATGTTTCAGACACGCCAAACCATAATATTATACGAGAACATGTGAATGAAAATGTTGCAACCTTTCTGCGATTCACGCCAAGGTTATATCCGAAGATGCAAGACCCGCCCGAGGTAATGACCTCCGCTCCGGTCAGCATTTTAAACGTCGTCGTCTTCCCCGCCCCGTTCACACCCAGCAACCCGAAGCACTCGCCGCGATGGACCCCGATGTTCAAGCGATCCACGGCAACGAAGACTTTAAAGGACTTGCTCAGGCCCACCGCCAGTAGGGCGTCCTTCTCCGTGTCTCCTGCAGTCGACGACAGTAAAAGTTAATATAATTGGTAACCATCAAGTTAGAGTGGAAAGGTTGAGTATTGAGGATGGACACAAGCTGAATATGAGGTTGTCTCCAGACTCTGGGAATGCTATGCCCGCCGCACACGAGGCAATTTTTGTTCCTTCACCGTCGCGCGACCTTCGTAGATGAGACCCCAAGAGCGCTCGGAGCAATCTGCATGCAACGTGATAGAATGTGATAGAACTTGGCCCTGCCTACATCCCAGTAACAATGTAGGAATCCTGCACACGGTGCAATAGTGGGTTGGCGGGAATATTTATCGCAGGAAAGTTGAACAGAGACCAACATCATTTGCACTAGTAAACCTCCAACATATGATAATAAAATGTTGACTGTCTATGAAAGTAGAAACTGATGAACGCAATGCTTAAATGGATGAAATTATATGAAGCAATGGTAATGCTATTAAAGGGGCAATAAGTCTCCGTGCAAATTAGTTTAACCGAAAGGAAATACCATTGTAAGAACGCTGTCAAATCATGAAAATAACAGAAAGTAAAAAACAGAAGTAAATAACAGAAAGAAGATGTCAAAGGAGATGATATTGAACTGCGCCAAGGCCAAAACCGACCAACATTAGAAAATGCATAATATATTGATGCGTAACTGTACCAAAACGAAACGCATGTTGAATAGAAATTGGAATGCTCCCTCATTTGACATATGAGCCATATTTTTTTATCAGGATCCCCACCTCGTAAAAAATGACGTCAACGTTCGCTAAAATCATGAAAATTGGGATATTTGACTTTCATTTTCGACATGTGGGGAAGAAAAAATCCAAATGATACATCTAATATATATGGACGATGGCGATTGACTGACTGACACTAATTCTAACCATGTTCTAGACATGATGAGAGGCTGAAACGTAGTACATAAAATAACTGTTAGAATGCAGACTCCAGAAAAATTGCAACTTTGGGGGTAATTGTCCTTGGGGCTCATTGCTGGGGGGGTTTCATTTTGCAAGCCTAGGTCTAATCCTCAGACGGAGGTTTAGGCATATGCCTTTCTCAGGCACACCCTTCCTTCAATAAAACGGAAGGAACATGAATTGCTGCTAGGTTGTCTACTCCCGAGAAAGTCCAACTTCGAATGCCCAATTTTGGGGGTCCATGCCTAGGGCACGTTTCAGGGAGGTAGGGGCAGATTTTGCAGGCTTAGGCCTAACCCATGGATGGATGCTTAGGCTAATACCACTCTCACACATATTTTTCCTTCAGGAAAACGGGAGGGATAAGAAGAAGCTGTGTTATTCCATACTACAGATGAAGTTCGACATTGTACGTGCCCTGAAGGGACTGAGGTAGCAGGCTAATAAGTAATCCTTGACAAACGCGGAGGCCTACACCAATTTTGCCCGACCCAATCGCATGGAGGAACTTCTTGGTCCATCTGACAGAGAATCCTTCTGCCTTGGCGTGACGCTCTAGACCTTGGTCCTATGCCGTTGGGTCATTGGTGAATAGAAGGACACGAATTCACGCGTACCGGTACCTTGGCAAATGCAAATCGGTTCTATTTATTTTTTTTTTGTGGCAGGGAAACTATAGAAGATGTGAACATCTACATTTTCCCTGCCACAAAAAATCGATCGACATTTCGACATAAGATGGCTACGTCTAATCCACTTACGGACGCTTAGGCCAATGCATACACCCTTCTACGAAACGGGAAGGTATATCTTTGGGCTGCATTTACGGAATGACGCGTTTTTTTCATAGACAACTGTATGGAAACTTTAGAAGAGTTTGACAAATGGACTCCCATAGAGTCCTTGATATGAAGATAATGAAAGAACTCCCTATACAATGAACATAGTCTATAAATAATTATTGAGTTAAAACTCTCAAGTGCCTTATGTAGTTCATATGACTGCTATTACTTCTACTTTTTTGGAGATCGATATGCTATCAAAAGTGTGTCGACCATAGGCAGGAATTGAATACACTAATGGAATAATAAACGACATACTTAGAATTGTTACTTGGTGACCCTCATGCTACAAGTGGCATGACGTCACTAAGAATAAAAGTTCGAAGACACCTTCATTTTATAGCGCGAGAATTGTACTCATGATCAAAGGAGTTTGACCGCATTAGTAGAAACGAGCATAGAAAACGGATGCCTTAGATCGAAGAGCGCTGAAGGCGCGTCCATAGCGAGTTTCCGAAGCAGCATGTTTACGTAAACATATCAATTTTTATAATGTAAATTTCTTGCGATTGCCATGAAAATGACATCATGTTTACGTAAAATTGACGTTCCTATATTTACGTCACCAAATGTCCGTGTATTTTACCTAAAGTAGACGTCACTCCATCTGACGTGAAGTACATCACATCATTTTTATACAAAGTTAACATCACAATTTCCATATGAAACTTTAGCTGACCATCGCAGTTGCAATACCACGATTCCTCAGTAGATGGAACCCTTGTTCCCTGCACCCTACAAATGCTATTAAATACTGGCTTTCCGATATAGTTTTAGGTTTTCTCACCATCCTTTTCACTTTTTATTATGTAATCCATTAATATATATATATGGGAAGCAGGAAATTATTACATATTTAAAAAATATATATGGCGTAGGTAATCATTCAATGCTGAAGCTAAACTTGTTTTACAGCAGTGCACGGGATAAGGGAAGAGCCCCCAAGCAGCATGTTCACGTAAATAAGATATCTATTTTTTGCAATATAAATTTATTGCGATTGCAATGAAAATGACATCACGTTTACGTAAAATGTACGTTCCTATATTTACGTCACCAAAGTGTACGTGTATTTTACCTAAAGTAGACGTCACTCCATCTGACGTGAAGTACATGATATCAA
>CAJPEV010004531.1:0-21379 GCA_905338385.1 Darwinula stevensoni | reverse complement strand
CTTCAAGGCCCTCCCTTGGGGTCCTCTACAATAATTATAAGCCAAAATTTGATTCTAGGGGCGTCGATTTTCATCTTCCCTTAGTACCTTAACGAAGTTTCCCCACAAGAAGCGAGCAACAAGCAAGCGTTGATTACAGCTATCATCTATGGTTGTTCCCGTATCATTTCTCTTGGGGACTTAGAATGTCATGTTGACTCGATGTCAGGTAGGTGTCAGGTTGTAATCGATGCGAAGGACTATCCTAGACGCTATTAATAGCTCTTAGCATAGGGTACTGTACCACATTACTTGATTGATTTTGAAAATACTCTGTATTGGAAGCTAAATTTATATTATTTGCTAATACTAGTCCCATCGAAGTGTGTCACTTTTGTTAATGTACTACCGCAACATTACCAATAAGTATGATAATGATTTGTAATACGATCTAAATCCAATAAACAACTATTCATACGAATGTAAATTAAATTTTGTCCAGTGTATCCACAGTTTCCACCACTAGCATAGATGAAGGTCCCACGATTAAAATCAGCCGACGGTACGAAACCAGGTTTGTCCATCTCGATGTGTAATCATTAGTCATAATCTCGATGTGTCATAATTGTTAACCCCTCTTAAAATGATAAAGGGTGGGACCTCTCCAATAGGTTTTCGGAGTACTATCAACCTACCACAACATGGTTCCAATGTGGAAAAAATGAGACTCCACAACTATTGAGTTGCATGCCGTTTATTATAAAGTATTCGAATAATGATTTTTTTTTTAATTCGGAAACAAATATATAACCCATTTCCAATTATCCTACGGTCATCGCGGAGACGTCTTGCATCCTCTTATGAACGTTATGTTACTAGGGTAGTGAAGTCTAGGCGCGTTCATAATGAAGTACCAAGAGTGCTCACTAGATGGTATCCATGTTCCCATGTAGCCTCCTAATGCAATTACGGATCTGTCACCTTCCATTAAAGCGTTTTCTTCCCACTTTCCTCTTATTATCGCTCAACTTGACATGCCCAAGAGCCCAAATTACATATGCCATTCACACCGCTCTTTAAGGATCTGTCACCTTCCATTAAAGCGTTTTCTTCCCACTTTCCTCTTATTACGTAATTAATGAACACATATATTTGAGAAATGTGGAATTATGATGTTCTGATTGCAGAATCTGATTCTGCGACAAATTATATGTCCAGGTTTAGTGTGAGCGCATAGAAGTCTAGGCGATTGGAGACATGTAGAGCACACACAAAAATAACCTGAAGTGATCCATTCACAAATCTTCTAAGAGAGGAGCTGAGAGAATTTATCCTCGTTTTGCAAACCAGTTAGGCATACAAGGCTTTGGTGCTGTTTGCAGAACTGAAGAGGACCCATTCTCTCAAACTTCTCAGTACTCTGTGGGTACTGACCTATAGATACTGAAGAGGATTTATCCTCTTTTGTATATGTAGTTCATCATCCATAGGTCATGCGATTCATTTTGATGAATTTACCTCTACTTGATCCGTGGGGAAACCCAATCACGAGGGACTCATTGAGGAATGTGGAATGAATGTTGCCATCAATATTGTTTCAACATTCCGTTTCAATGTTGAAACAATGTTGACAAAAATGACATCTTCACATTGAATCAATGTGGCACCTCAATGTTGTTTCAACATTATAAATGTTGCCATGAAACATTGTTTCATTGTTGTTTCCACATGAATGTGTTACCTGGGGAGCTACCACAAAATAGGCCATGTAGGCGTAGCAAAGTTGGACAGGATAGACCTTACAGTATACTGAAACGTTCTGCACCTGAAACTGTTGACTAACTGTGAATCTCTTCCAGATCCATGCACTTCAAATTTGAAAAAGACGTGGAATTCATGGATATTCCAGGAAAGCGCTTCATTATTCACCCTAACTCTGTCGCATCTGAAGTAGTACTTCCCGAAAACGAATGCTTCTGTGTCGAAGGCGATTGTCTTGGAGCGGGACTCCTGGAGGTTTCCAAATGTCTTCACGGTACTTAAAGATTTATTTATTTAGCGACGGAAAATGGTGAAAACTTCAGCAGACATAAGTAGTGAATGTTTGCATGTGCAGGGAAACCCGTCGTGATGTCCAGTCCCCATTTCTACGTTCCCGAAGAAGCTGGAGACTCTGGGTTCAATGAATCCCTCATTCACGGAATATCACCCTCGAAGGAGGCACACGAAACCATCGTCGACATAGAGCCGGTTTGGAGTGCCGCACAACTTGATTGCATAACTTTTGATTCATATTGAATTAATCTGCAGAATAACTTTCATCACCTTTCAGATCACCGGCGTCATCATCCGAGCCGCCAAGAGGCTCCAGGCCAATATTAAAGTGCGAAAAGTTCCAGATTTCAATACATTCGAAAATTTCCCTTCCATGGAATTACCTGTTTTCTGGGTGGAAGAGGTGAGTGGAAACTGAAACAAATAACGAGAAAATTACTTCATGTCTGCAATATTTGATAAGCATGCATTTTGTATATGTGTGTAATCTTTTCAGAGTGCCAAACTGGACGAGGAATCTGGGAAAAAATTGTACGATAAAGTGTTGGGAACACAAAAATACATGACCATTGGTTCCTGGGTGGCTTTTGGGCTTGGGATCGTCCTCATGATAGCCGGTGGGATCTGGGCCATTGGGAGCCGGAACAGGGAATAAATTGCTCTCCGCTTCTCTCCAAAAGTGAGAGGCAGCAAAAAGCAAATTATATAACTCTAGTGAACAGTTCTTGTCGAATGAACAGTTCTTGTGAAGAGCATATTTAACAGGAAGCACTGCTATTTATGGAACCACAAATTCTTGAATAAATAAAAGAGATGGCTATCCGATTGGTTTGTTTCATCGATATGGCTAATGGGTGACAAAAGTCTTAGGTGACCCAATGTTTGGCATAGCAAGGTAGCAATAATAAGGAAAGAACGACCGAAGAATTCACATAATCATTCACGATATCCCATATGAGTGACCTGAGAGACCTCTTCAAACCTCTCTATGAGCTCTATTGTCGGATACTTAGCTTCACTTTTCATTCCAGAAAATCTGTGGTACATCTGATCTCGATCAAACCACGCCCCCTTTTCTCGAGATATTTCCCTCCTACATGGACGTACTTGTCCCATCGCTTTGGCAATACCTGGATGTTAGAGGCATTACAATACTCATGGTCGAGTGCACTGCCCCTTCATAACTTTGTCTTTACCCATATATTATTCGTTGGAGATGATAACGGAATGTCACCATTGCATGCTCAAGAGCTTTAAGCGTAAAGTGATGAATCCACTCGTCCAATTGCGATTGAGGAAGTTGTCTTTCTCTTCGTTATAGTGGTTGAGATGGTCCGACGTTTCAGTCACTCGGTTGGCCTTCTGGTCGAATGTCTGTTCTCTTGGCACCCATCTCGCAGTCACCTTTTCATACTTAGAGTGAGTGTGGATTGTGTTTTCGACACTGCCAATACTGATATTAAGTTCCGCTGAAAATTTTCGCACTGTAACGTAACGATTTTCCAGATTCTTTTTTTATTCAAAAAGATTAATTTCCAAATTCATTTACCGGATATTCCCTAGATTCACAGCAGCCACGAGCGGATGGCCATGCTCAAGGTCTGTCAAGGATTCTTGGCCATCTTGAAATTTCTTGCATCAATCAAGTAAACTTCTCCACGAGTACTCCCCAAACTGTACTTGTGATATTTGGAAAGTATCAGCCGCCTTCGGGTTCAATTTCACGTGAGATTTTATTTTGCAATGCCGTTCAACAGCAGAGGATACACCATCAGACGCCATGTTCTTCACACTCATTTCCTCATTCGCAGTGGTTGCCGGTCTTGGCGTTGATCACATAGAAGATTGGGGTTATCTGTTATATTTGGTTTCAGGTTCTTTTCTACCCTATTGATTTTCTAAAAACTCGTAGCTTATGAATGTCAATGCATGTGAAACTACGATCTCGCGTCATAAATATATCAGTGTGCAAAAGAAAGAATCCATGTGGATGATCAAATTAACTTTCGCCTTCACGTTGAACTTCGATAAAGAGTGTTTCCATGGCATAATGCAAAATCTACCTTCCAGCTTTTTCTTAAGCCGTACAAGGAAACACTGGCGATTCAAGAGTGATGAAGCCCCTTCAAGTGGTATCCAAATAGTATGCAAATTTGCAATTTGATGAAAGAATAGTGAACATTTTCCAGTTCAGTGAGCTCCGTGTGAAGCTAAAGATAATGTTGGTGGCTCTCTAAACCAACGCCACCCGAATATTACAAGTCGCCGACGTTTCCGTCTTCCGACCCTTGAAGGCCAACTGGAAGGCAGCACTTGGAAACTAAAGTCAGTGGCATGTAGCACATCCCAACCAGGTCGTCACGAAGAAACTTTGCTAGAGTGATCAAGGTCGCTATGGGATGCGTAACTATACCCTTCATACAGAACGGCTTCCTCGCATGTGGAATATTCCCATGGAACCCTGTCGATGTAGATTACACGAAGTGCCTTGCTGTCAATGATGCACCCATCTCCATCTCCTCTCTGACCTTGAAAGACTTCCGTGAACGACTGACATCAACCCTTGAACTAGGAACACGTCCAGAGTCCATGGATGAGGTTTGGAAGGCGATGGAGAACCTACAGTATATCATCGTTTCGTAGGCACAAGTATGGTAGGTATCCACCCGTTCCTCTCCCTCAGCAGCAAAGTCAAACTTCTGCATCCCCTCTGTACGCCGAGATCGGAGAAGTTCCAGAGGAAGTCGACTTGGAAGCTCTAGAAAGGCCTGCGGAGCTGCAGGATTACTTGGTCTGGCCTGGAACTCCGAAAAGGAAAGGCGTCCGGAAGACGGATAGGTTTCCTCGGACGATGTCAAGTGGAAAATGGAAAAATATGTTCCAGGAGAAAGAAAGATAGAAGAAACGATTGGAACAAGAAGAAGAGAGCAAGAAGGTCACAGAGGCAAAGAGAGCTGAAAAACAGAGAAAACAAGAAAAGGACGAAGAAGGGAAAGTAGAGACAGTGCGAGGTAGAGAGTGGAGGAAGGGGACTTTCATCCGATTTCGAGGAAAATTTCCATGAAGAATGGCATGGGCCTACCTTCGATGAACGTCGAACGGAAAGAAATAGGATTCCTCAATTGCGCTTCCTTTTCCTTCTTTTCTTGAGGGAATAAATGTTTCATTTTGAAAAGGCTTGTGGCCAACAACTGGCGTAAAGTGACCAACAACTGGGTTTTTCGTGACATTATTACAATTTTGTTTATATGTAATGATGCTACAGGAATGAAGGAAAATTAATGATACTAGAGTACTTGTATCTTACTTCACTATCCCTGAAGCTAAAAGAATCGTCTCACCAGTTTGCCTCATATCCAGTAGAGCCATTGCAATCTCGGCAAAAGGCTTAAGTGACCAAAAACTGGGGTTTTTGCCCTACATTTGATGCATATGATATATGATTCAAACGATAGATGTTTCAATATATTTTCATTTTGGAAATTTTCAGTGGTGTCTATTAGGCCAAAACAAAGATGGACCCCAACAAAAGAAAGCAGTGAAATCGTGCAACTAAAGCTCATAAATACTGTACCATAATCCTTCTGAAATTCGCAATTCCATCTTGAGTTTCCCTTATTCTGTTTCATGGGTGACCTTAATATCAGACCGAAGACAAGGAACTGCAAATTTAATTTGATAATTTGGGAGTACATTTTTGGCGAAGAGAAAATTAAGAAATTTCTTTACTTTCGTTCCAAATGTCTCAGTTCCTGATACGTCGACCATAATGACAATTCATTAGAGGTCTCCAAACCTGAGGAAGTCAATCGGCGGACCTATGACAACTTAGATATGCTGAAACAGGTCATTAGAGACGCCTCCACCACTGTAGGACCATGATTGAAAGTAATCTGCTGGCATTCAAAGAGAGACTGCGCTAAGTCATTCAAAATCGTGTTAATTTATATCGAGCACTTGAGATTTTGGTTCTTTCATTTGTAAGGATTTAATTTCATTTCAATTTTATCGGCAACGATGCGGTTTTCCAAAATAATAATGTGTTTAATTTGCTAGAATTTGGGTCATATATTGCTGAAATCGGATATCTAATTCCAAAGCAACATGATTTTACTTTTGGGGGGGGGGGGGGGACTATTGTGGACCAACCTGTTCAGGATGCGTTGTATTTTTCATAAAATCCAGTCCATAATACCAGATGGTATAAATACGAATGACAAATCCTGCAATGCAATGAGTTTGTATGTTTATGTGGTGATAGCAGATCCTCATCATTACCCTTAAGTTTCAAGCCTCAGTTCAACACCTTTCCCATTGAATTCGAATCCGACATCCGTGCATGGAATGTGTCATACATGGGCGTCGATATCGCCTAAAAAAGTGCGGTGTCCAAAGAGAAAAAAAAATTCCGACTGAATGATGCCGACTTCATGAAAACTGGACATTCTTATGCCTTGGTGAGTACGCTAGGAAGATGCTATTTGAATTGAGCAGGTACAGTAATAACTTTTCATTCACTATGAAACGTAAAAAAACGTTTAAAGATTAATTCAAGTCAATAGTAAAATATACTTTTCTGAAGATGGAGCTTAATAGTCCTAAAGCATTTAATTATTACCTGCACAAGTCGATGACGAATACGTAGAGAAGATTATTCGTGTCCAGGTATGGAGGGAAGAGTGTGCCATCAGTGCCATTGATGGAATTACACGCGTCCGTACTCCAAGGCCTCATGTAGAGCTTGTCTTGGTAATGATATAGATGGATTCTTCCAAAATCTGACGAGTCCATTTCCCCGGTTCCAATGAGATATGGCCCATCCGGGTTACTTTCATTCATCTATGCAGATATGTTAATTGGTGGAAAATCGATATCATTAATAAATTCAGCTCATTTTACCTGATGTATTCACTCAAATCTGAATCCCCTCGATGGGATAGACAATCTGGGAGTTTCATTTTTAATTGGAAATTTTATGCTTGTATGTGCCTGGACAATTGAAAATAAGACAGGAAGCCGCTATGACGAGAACACCTTCACCTGTTATGTTGATGATAGTTAGCATCCTTGTCCCCATAGAGAAATTCCAGAAATGAATCTGAACGAAACAGGATATTTATCGTTAACATGCATTTTTTTGCATATCTCTGCTTCAAGTTTTCCTTCTCTAATGGCTCCATGGAGTGGTGCCATTCCTCGGTTGACCTCGTACCCAATTATCAGGATGCACAAATAAGGAAATAGTGCAGCCAAAATTGCCCCTATAGCCTCCCCCCTACAATAGAATGGAAGAAGAGGGATGCCACCAAGGAGTTGAGCGAAGCTAGTCAATCCTATGAGAAGAAAATCCTCATCAACAAGATTTTTCCAATCTATCCTAAGAACACCAGTTCCCCCTAAGTTTCGCAAAGGTCCATAGGACATCCATCAGTGATACATTCTAAGACCGTTCCAAGGAGAAGACATCGTGATGTCTTTGAGATGTTGGGACGCTCGGATGAAAACTGAACGTTTCCAGGATCATCCTCATGCCACTAGGGCATGTTCTGACATTCTTGCTGGACGCAGATGACGCATTTCCTGTTTCTTCATGGCATACACCAAAGTCTTTAGATTCATCTGAAGATGAAATTCCAATATATTTTTTTCTGTCAAATATGGTGGCCGCTCATTAGTGCCTCGGTGACAGATACGTGATTTCGAAAATCACCCATCTATGTAAAACCAAAATGCATAAATTCTTGTGTTCTGACTTGTAGAGTAACCTGCAGAAAGGAAAAAGCTCCTGGGACTTTTGCTTATTGCATTGGATGGGGTTATTAGGATCAGTGCTAGTGTCATCCTACTCATTTCAACAGTCTAGAATTGTCCAGATTCAGACCTGTTTTTACGAAAATCAATTGCAATCCAAATGCAAGTATTTGGAACCAATAACACTCTATTATGAATGTAATAATTGCTGCTGATGTCAAATTCATAATATAACTCTTGAAATTAAATTTATATTAAATTCATATGCTAATAACATGCCTCGGGATTTTATTAATACAATTGGTTACATAATACAATAATAATTATTAATAATTAATACATAATACAATTGGTATATCTATAGTTGTATTCAAATGCAACAAGAATACAATGATGGATATTATCTCAGGCAAGTTTTGACTCAGATTGGTAAGATACTTTTACCCAGAGGTCACAAACTCGTTTCGGTGTGCTGGCCGCATCGTCAATATCGGACCTCTCTGCTAACGAAAGAGTAAAATCGTGTTATGGATGATCTAAGACTGCTTTGCATTGTGCATATTGGGCCTGAAACGTTTCTTTCTCGTCGTGCGCAGGTGGGTCACGAACCGTATTGAGAGCTTCTGCTGGTCGTGAGTTTGAGACCCATCTGCATCATCCTGGGTTCAGTTCTATTAATTTGTTTTCCCAAGCATGCACCCAGCACATATCACTGTGTAAATGCGAGAATGTTCCGACCGTCACAAACATTAAACATTTCAATTGACCTCAAGTCGATGTAGTCCATGGTTCACCTACAGACGCTGTCAATAAACAATATTTTCTGACTTAATAGTTCTGCTAGTAATAAGATTTAAGAGCGTTAAGAAAAGAGATGCTATACATTTTCACTCTGATTCGACTCCCAACTCTAGAAGTGGCCAGGACCCACGAGATTGGTCCTCTTTTATGCCCCGTCGTTTTTCTCCTTAATGTGGTGAGACAACGGACTTGGCAGCCAGATGAGTCAGACGAGACAAGACTCCTTACTATACAAGGTTCACATAGGTTCTTTCTCCTTGAGTCATGCTCGATCGATTGCTCAAAGTGGCTCAATGGTGGCTCAAAGTACACTGGCTACTAAGTACGTTTTGGGTGATGTACGCCAAGCGCCCATCATTCTCATCGACAGACGTACTGGTAAGCGCTTTGTGTTCGTCTCTGACCACCACAAATGAACTGGTACGTAGCGCAGCGGCTGTGGTTGTGGTTGATTTTTAAACATTGACCAGCAGAGAGGTCCGATCTTGGCGATGCAGCTCGCACACCTAAATGGGTTTGAGGCCTCTGGGTTAAAGTATCCTCACCCCACCGCGTCAGACCCCTCGTTAAAACCATCCTCCGCAATTGTCAGCAGTATCCAGGAGACACAGGGAAGAATGTGGAGGGGTGGAGATGGCGGAGGGCTCACTTGCTGCAGTGTTCATTTTCACCTCTGTCGATGGAGAGAAAGTAGTCTCAAATACTGGTCAAATGTATTTTTCAGTATCTCCCTTAAATCCCAGATAATGTTTTTGGCAGTCATCACTTGAGTTCACATGGTGGGAAGGTGTCAGGCTCAGTGCCATATTTTAAAAATATTTCCGGTGTTGAACGTTTTCAAGTTCACGAAATTGGAAATGTCTGTGGATAAGGCTTGTTGAGTGATGGAAGTTGCTCTGTAGAAGCAAACTCACAACAAAGGGGATAGGATAAAACTCTCTCGAAGGGTGGTGGGTGCATTGTAGGGGCAAACTCTCATGTGAACATAGGTATTCAATTCGGGAGTGAGGGGTATGATCTTCTTTTGCCTGCAGTTTGAATTTCATTCAAACTCACAGATTCCCATGATCCCTCCTGGATGAATTTTTGGGAGGAAAGACTTTTCCCTCTTCCTTAGCTACGCCTTGGTCAGGTTAGTTTCTGTTGAAACTTTACTTTCTGTCATCACTAGTACCTAGAGCGCTAATGAATATGCGCCGAATCGGGAGAAGTATGGATTTCGCTCCCAGATTAAGGAGCATATCATTCCGGGCAACTATGCTACAGGATAGCTCAAAAAAGGAGAACTGCTTTCTAAAAGAGATTTCTCCAGGTCCAGCTTACTAACTACTAACTTCTAACTTCTCTAGAACATGGTTAGAATTAGCGTCAGTCTGTCAGTCAGTCACGATCGTCTATATATGTTAGATCCTTAGGATGCCAAGTGGTCATTCCATGTCAAGTGGTCCAATTTTCGCCAGGTTGGTTGCTGCACCGACTGGGATTTTGCTGTTAAAAATCATGCGTACTGGGAGGTAAGAGAAACGGATGAATCCGAAATTTCAGCTGTCTAGGTCCAACGGTCTTTCAGATATGCCCTTTGAAAGTTTGAGAGGAAAGGATAAAATGACCCCTCAAACAAATGCAGTATCTCCCGAACTACTTCAGCTAGAAATATGAATAATAGCTCATTTCAAAGCGAGTAGCCAGGCATCTTTAACTTTCTGTACGGGTTCTTCCGTGCCTTAATTGGAAAACAGTTACAACTTCATTAATTTCATGAAATAATCACATTTTCAATTTAAAAAATTCACAGTAAAAATGCGTATAACGCTACCAGCTTTTGTGTGTCTATCATTCTCTATGAGACTCATCCAAAGATACATGCATTTTGTTTTCAAGTCGCTTCAAAATTCTGCTAAGTGTACAAAATTTGCACATTTTGCCATATCTGTTCAACTTTGCCCTGTAATAACTTTTCTTTGATTCGAAGTACAGTTTTGCTTATGGCATAGAATGATAGATCTATCAAAGCTCTTTTGAGTCATATAAGTTTGATCGTGTTTTTCTGAAATTCTGATCATTGAGAAATTTTTTTCCTTGCCCATCTCGAGACCTCATTCACCATCAAGCGCTGGACTCCACCTCGATCATGTTCGAGCAGGAAAACATATTTGATATGATGTGTTTGACACGGTTTATGAAAGACATATGTTCATTTTAAAAACGTTATGGTGTTTAAAATTGCATTGAAATTTAACTTACTTTGAACACGAAAATTTAAAGATATTGCCGAGCTTTTGAGCATCAACAACATCTTTATATTTCGCTGCCAGTACCTCTTAACGTCTTCATTATATTTGTAAGTGTAACTTGCGAGGAGCTAGAAAAATACCGAGAATAGAATTCCTGGAAAGTAATCCTATCCAATGAAGTAATCCTATCAAAAGTATTCCTATCCAATCAAATAATGAGAACCAAAATCAACCAACTGCCAGTAAATCAATTAGAATTAAAGGCCTATCCAACGATCCGGTTTCAGCGACTGCCCTCAATCTGCCGGAGCCAGCCGTCTCTTAAGAGGAGAGCCTCGCCACCTAAAGTGATTTCGGCCGTGTTCACCTGACTGACGTCATGTCCAGTGCGCCGTTGGCTGTAACTTTAGACCCAAGCAGCCGAATTTAACAAATGACAACAATATACAGTGAAAGAGATTTTGGCTTCATCGTACAATTTTTATGGGAGAGGTCAACCGGTCTCAGAGAAATAGCCTCTAGTAAAATGTTCTAATTTTTGTTTTCTTAGCCCATGCACACAATTACACCATTACATTCGTATATTTAGCACTGTACTACGCATGCAAACAAACAAACCACTCACCCTATAGAATGCGAAATAGAAGTCCCTCATATCTGGAGGTAGCTGCTTATCCCAGAGAGCTGCTGCTTCTTCTGGGGTATAATGCATGTCTTCAATAAGAGCCTTATTGAGCAAGTGAAGAAATGTAATGTTGTATCCTTGGAATAGAATCTCTTCTACTGTTTTTGTGAGAAACGCCACTCCCTGCGGATCCGTATTTAAAAGCATCTCAATCAACCACATGGCTGGCATGAAGTTTGGATCAGTGGCCATTTGTGCAACGACGCCCTATGGGAGGAGACAGACGAAACGACATAAACGAAACGGAGCGAAGTAGACAACAAAGTCAACAATACGCGCGACGTTACATACAGTTCCGTTAGTCTTTTTAAATTTTTATTTCACAAAGTCCTTCATGAGTTGTGCACAGAATTCAATGACATTCGGCAGGCGGGAGGGCCATGTAAAGAAAAGAAAAGAAAGAAAATAAAAATTCAATACTACAATTCCTCCTGCAGGAAACTTAACACCTTTTCAAATTAGAAAAAAATATGGAAATTCGTCTGAAGCACAAATTTGTAGCTGCAACAATGATGCAAATGTAGAATTTCGCAATACAAGAAGCACATTTTCGATCGACTTTTCCACTTGAAAATACGTATTTCTCGTTGAAACTATGCAGGGCTGGCACCAATCGTCCATGTAGATTTTCGGCTTGCTGATAATAATTACAATAAATGCTTTCCCTGACTCTTCATAAGGTTTCCAAGAACATTTAGAGCAGCAAAGAACTTCGCCATGTAATTGTACGCCTTGGAATTTTTTTTCCATAAAGCGAATTTTTATATTTCGAGTTTCAGTACTTGACCTCGCTATCGAATTTCAGCCCTCGAGTCTTCACGGTTCAAGAATATTTTCAACATCAAGGCAAAGTCACTTTTATCTAATGGGTGAGAGTATGCTTGTATTTCCCACTTCTGTTTAGAAGTACTGGAAGAAAGTATTGGAAGAGAAAATATTGTGTCCAAAATGTCTGAACGGACCTCCACGGCGAAAAGTAATTTAGGTTCGTCGCAACTTTTCCATAAACGAACAGAAAATGAATAAACGACTCTTTTGCGAAGACCTACTTAATAAAACTCAGCTAAGGAAGTCTAAATGTTGTGAATTCCCTGCGATGAATCGCAAATTCTTTGGTCGCGTCGAAATCATGATTATGAAAATTCACAGCTCTGACATGAAACCAGCTCTAAAAGGCGAAAAATTGAGATGAGGTATCTTACCAAGAGGGGAGCATTGAAGAAAGTGATCAACTCGCTTTGATCGCCAATCGAGTCTTCCTTTCTGAAAAAAAACCTCGTCGTTTCATAATATTCCAATGTGCCGTTGGGAAACCTCCGTGTTACATTCTTCGTAATGACTTCCCTAGAGGATGGAGAGAGAAAAAGGGAGCCATCAGCATTGAGGTCTCAGCAGAGAATGTTGGAGGGGATGCTGGCATCCTTCCTTCATTACTCGAATACGTAGGGACCGATTTCTTCCAGTTCCAAAGGCGCCCCGGCGAGAAATTCTTCGGAATTGGTGATGTTGAAGAACCAGAATTTCATGTCGATCCTGATAGGAGGATGCAGCCAGTTTTCCATCGCTTCCGTTCCCTCCACGAGCTGAATTTCCTGTGGAAGGATTAACAATAATTTTGAATCTTCGATCTCATGTACTTATCTGATTACCGAACTTAATCAAGGAGATTCCTCTTACCTTATAGACTTGATTTTCAAAGACTTTTGGCCCAATGATGAAGTTGAAGAGAAGTCCTAGTATGGCGATAACCACGCTGGTTACCACTAAGATATAGGGGCACCATCGCCTAATAGCGCTCATTTTAATTGCTTCAGGAAACGATCTTCAACTGAAAAGGTTGAAAATGATGTTGATGTTCCTACATTGAAGAAAAGACACTCGTTTTACCCTTTCAACTTGAAATCGATTGGGACCGGCAAGCATTTAATGAGCGAAATCCGCTCTGAGATCGAGGTTGGCTGCTTGAGGAAGGAAAACCTTTTTGAGGTAAACCGTGTCTGTCTCAGCCCTGTACCCGCCTTGATCGAAACTTCTTCATCAAAACTTGCCAAAAATTTAGATTTCTGATCAATTTAAGAGTAACTTACATTCATTCACGAGACAGTTGTGCTGAAGAATAGGATTTAACCCGATGTAGCTAGGAAATGGTAACTATGACAATTAATATAGTAACTAATTGTGGTTGCATTTAACAAAGATACCAGAAAAAAGACAGAGTATTATGGCGGGCAAGCACAGATTCCCACACCAGTAATTATTTTTTTTTCTGACAGGTGTTTACTTTCTAGGATGTGTTTTCCGCATTTAGTACAAGTTTGAAACGCGTTTTTTAATCGATATATGTATCGTGATTATTTCATTTATCAGCCTTCTCAAGTTACAAACCAGCGCAAGAGTTACATATCCGAGCTAAAACAGAGAGGTAAGAGCATTAAGGAAAAGGTTAGCCCTCTCCTGTCCGATCCCGATCCTCAGCCTTCATTGATTGATCATTCGGAAGTAATTCCAAACCCAATTCAAACTGCAAAGAATTAGTCACTCTGGAGTATGCAGTGCTGACGGTAGCCTCCTCTATCTAAAGAGTTCTTACTATTTCTTTAGGACTATGCTGGTTTAGGGTTTATTCCCTTTGTTGAGATTGACTTAGTAAATGTTTTCCAATTGTAGGCCTGTGCAACATCTGCTCCTTATGGGAAGGCAAACCTTACCCTTATGGTACTAATGAGAATATGACATGCTAGATGTGAGCTTTAAGGGAAGAACTACTTTCCCTCAGCACTGAACAGCCTCCAGAAATGAACTGAGATCTCGATCTCAGGAGCCACGATGCCGAGGAAACGACCGGGAATTCCTCCACGTTGCATGCTGATGCACTTGAGATTGCACTAGTGGATCACGCCACTATGTTCTTATCGTCAGGCCGAAACTACTATTGGTGGGCTTATCTTATACTATATTTTAAGTCGGTCTTATCTAACCTTCCCCCCCCCCCCCCCCCCAGTGCTTCGCCGCTAATAGAGGTTCTCTGGAAACTAAAGTTGCACCTTAGGAGAGTAGTTGGTTTTTGCCCCTGGCCCTTTGCCCCTTGCAAACCTTAGTTTTTGCCCCTTGCAATGACACGATGTTGCTCTTCCAGTAATTAGATGTAATTCGATGAGTAAGATGGATCTGAGTTTTTCAGTTTCTTTTTATAAACGTTTCTATCCACTAAAACTGCTGTAATGACTCATCCTGTAGGTCCAGAGGCAGGCACCATCCTTAATGCGAAGGATGGTGCCTAATGAAGTTCATAGCTTGTAATTGGTGAATTTGCTTTGGCTGAAACTTTGTCACAATAAATGCTAAACAGACATTTAAATATTGTGAAAATTTTGTCTAGTTTGCTCAAGTAGGAAGAATTTCATACGCGATTAAAATCGTCCACGATAAGTGGGACACCCCTGTAGATGTAGAAGGGAGACAATGCGTGTCAGCGTTACCTTTTCTTCCTATCTCGGAGACAACACTCACTGCCACGCCGAGGTCGTTTCACGAATGTTTTCCACACAGCGATGCGTTCGAACATAAAAGCAAAATCTACGCTTACTGCCTTACTGCGTTCAATGCATGTCCCCCTGGTGTAGGACGAGAGCATCCCTTCTTGATAAGGATTATCGGACAAATTTCCATACATGCCTTCCATTTCGTTGGGCATCAATCTATCTAGGGCAGGGGTGCCCAAAGTGCGGCCCTCCAAGGGCTTTCGTGCGGCCCGCGAGGAGTTTTGGAAAACAAATAAATTTGTTATGATGATGTAAATGAATGAACGATTTTAGTGCTACGGAATGAACGACTAGGTTTAAATTCTCGTACAGTCTATTCCCGGTCAAAATTCTCGGATATGGAATCATCCTGACACTTTCATCGGGTAAACATGAGGCGCATAGCTGGACTTCACATCCAGGTGCGATCTGTGAGGGCGAGAGAATACGCAGGACTGCCAGATTCTGCTGAAAATATGCGTTGCACGCATCATTCCAGAGAGCTACTTTGCATTTTTTCATGCAAAAATATCTCTGATAAATTCATGCTGTCAGATTCCTCCCAATGGCCGCTACGGCATCGCAAACATACCGCAGTAGGAGATTCACATCAAGATAATGTTTAAGATTTCATGGCACCTTCTGACATCCCTACCTATTTCTACAATCCCATCTGGAAGGAGTGAAGGGAGAATAGGAGCAAAAACCTGGACTATATTGCACCAGCCTCTTCCGTAGGGCTTGCACTGTATGTCATCAGTCTCTCAAAGGACAAACGAACAGGGACAATGTTGTTGAAACCGTTCATTCCATGAAGAATGGGATTATCAGTCGAGCCGATACCAAGCGACAGTGTGGATGTGCGAATTACACTTTGGGTTCTATTTTTCTGTGGCAATGTCAGCAGAGCGTGAAATACCTCGTATCGATGAAAAAAATCGCATATTTCAACACAAGTGGACTCACGAATACTTTGGGTGACATGCACCAATGGAGGAATCGGAATAGTTTAAAGACGTGATGAACACGTTTACTAAAACATGTTTAAGAAAATGTATCTTTGACATGCCCCATCGAAAATCATATTAGTTTAGTGAACACGTATATCCACGACTTAGACACGTTAAAAGGCGGTATGGGAGCCCTTGCAAAGAGAATGATAATTAGTGTGGCAGCTGCAACTCCATCGTCCGCAGCAAGTCGGCGACGGTGAAAACCTTCGGAATTCGTCTCCATTGAACCATTCAAGAGGATTGAGCCGATCTCTGATGGTTCGACAGTCCTGGCAGTCCAGGCCTGAACCAAACCTGACAGTTTGGTTCAGAATCACGTCAAAAACTCCTATCTCGTCGTTAGTTTCCATTTCCACCGTCGCTGGATGATGAGAGGCAAGATAAAAGAGGCCCACTTCGACGAAACAGCAAGCTGAATTAGGTCAAAACCAGGAAAAATATTTTTATTTGGTATAATATTTACCAGGCAAAAAAGCAAGGTTTTCCAGTTATGCGGCCCCGCTGACCCAAAACTTTGGTCACCCCTGCCCTAAGATAATAATAATAATAAAATCTGAGGGATTGAGATGAGGGTGAGTGTGGGGACCAGTCAACGTCAAAACAGCGACTAATGATTTTCTCACCAAAGTGCTCTGTCGACTCGCGTTAGCCATGTGAGGAGTTGCTCCGTCTTGCTGGAACCACTGTACATTTCTAACAACTCCTCTCTTCCGGCCGAGACTAGTCCAGTCGAATGGCACATGATGTTGAATGGACAATGGTCGAATGGGCACGATGTTGATTGTTACAATACCGAAGGCGTCAAAACGTGGAAAAACGTGGAATCTTCGAAATGTCATAATCCGGTCATTCCTTTCCGTTCCTTGGACCCTGATATGATCAGGAAAATGAGATTTACTATTTCTTCTTTGCTCCCTTGAGGCAGCAAAGACTACCTTGTCGGTTTTCGCGTTACTTCTTCGACGGACACTTCTCCGCCACTTCCTCGGCTGGACAATCCCTTGAAATGCTTTCTTCGAAATGTCCACTCGAAGAAGCGACATGGAACCGCCTTGTACAACCTATCATCTCTCTGCATCAGTCCGCGTTGGTGGAGACGATTGCATCAGTAAGAAGCGCACTTCCACCCAAATGTGTCAGTCGAATTGGGGCCGTAACCAAGACCACCGTGAGATACGTGCATTCCCAGAAAGGTAGCAGATGTTTTTAAGACTTCATTGACGGAATAAATAAAAGTCCATTTCGACTTTTCTTTCATTCGACATTTTGACTTTCGCCATTTCATTCATTCGACGTTCAGGAATTCGACATAGTCGGTAATCGACAATCGGACTGTCGAAATGCGTTTTCGACATTTTGATGGGATACGCCTGATTTCCGGCTAAAATCCCAGGACCACTTGGCGTGGACAGACCCATTGACTAGTTAGTATTAGTCGTTACAGTATCCCAATATGCGTCATAGAAAAACATGGAGTCATTGGGGCACAAAGTAGGAGGGGGGGGGAAGGTGAATTCATTAGTTTCATTAGGTAAATACTGTATATTACTTTAAGAATGCTTAAATATTCCATAGATTCCACTCCTGTGCACTTTAAGAACCAAATTCATAACCGTAGTTGTCAAGCCAAATTTACAACCATGTTCAATTCTGAATATGGTTGGAACCTACGCAAAGTAAACAGATATATGCGATTTTACTAGATATGTGCAATACTGGAAGTGACCAAAAGTCTTGTCGCCCTTCTGCCATTTAAGAAGACTCGTTTTGGTTGCACAATTGCTTCAGGGCTTGAAGTAATGTCCCTTGACCTGGTCTAGTGATCCACAATATTTTTCAGTCGCATTCTTGTAATCCTGAAGAGAACATCAGCAAACAGTAGTTCATCGGTTCAGAATCAGCAGTTAGAGCAACACCGTGTTGATGGTGCCCATCCAATAGGAAAGAAGACCCAAAGCTCCATTGCGTCCTAGTAAGGGTCCGGTGGATAGGAATAAAACTTACTCAGTTTGTCCAGAGAGCCACCAAAGGAGACTCGATGAAGAATTCGAAATAAAAAGTGGGACAATAAATGTGAAATTCGCGAACGAGAAGGAATGGAACGTAAAAACGTGATAAATGTTGCGGCAAATGCGAGCAAAGGCTTTGTTCCTTTTACTAAATTGCGGGGAAAAGTTGCCGAATGCTTTTTGCCACCACACCACGCGGGACACCCAGTTCCTATCCAGTGGATCACGAGGATTAACTCGAGATATCCCATATCTTGCTTTCTACGAATGACGTGGAGGCACATCCGGTGGACTGAGTTTCATCTCGCATAAACGCCTTCCGCATATCAAAAACGCAACGGCAGGGTTGGAGAGACCAGACGCGAGCATCCAGGAGCATCCGATCGTGGCTGTCCAAGCCACGACTGGACGCAAGCCACGAGGGCTGTATGCCGAATGTAAAACTAATCACCCAGTGCAACGATCCTCATCGAGCTTCTCGTCCGCCGTCGGGAAAGGAGATCGGAAGAAACCGGAGGCGGGAAGGGACTCCCGTCTGTTTCTTGCCTCGAGGCCACGATACCGAGTCGTACCGTAAGATGCAAACACGCGTGGAAGGGCGTTATCGTCCGTATGGCGTTTATATCATTTATCCTGCCAGCGTCGACATCGCGAATCCGTTCCGCCAAGCTGGCGAGTCGACGAAACGTCAGACTCTCTCGATACCTTCCGTCTTCCGGTACCGTTTCCGGACTTGCCGTTGCTCCTGAACCACTCCATGCAAGCCCCTCGAATCGACCTCACGCCCTCGCTCGCCCCCACGCACGAACTAAATCGAACAGATAGGCCACGTCATAGGCACATGACTTTTTAATGTTGCGAACAAGCGACGCCATCCAAGTAACTGCGAAAAAATTCGAGTTCGCGACGGGTGTATACGTTTTATTCCTCAACTCTGTTCATGGACGATTCCCGAAACTGTGTACGTTTTTCAAACTTTAACCCCTTGAACACACATGATGCACCCGTATTCATCATGTAGTAACCATGCAACTGATACACATGACTCCCACTGGAAGCGGAAGTAAAGTCAGAGGTGATGGCATCAAGTAGAGAACTTTAGCAGAAACAAAATATTATTTTCTTTAATACAAAATTCTGGAGTATGAATACAGGTAATTGTCCAATACCTGGTGTGTTCAAGGAGTTAGCGTCCAATTCGTAGTCATCGCGAGATTATCAAAACAAAAATTACGGTTTTCAGAAATTAACGTGCCTTTTACTACATCTACATCCACGAGGGACACAGGCAAACTGGGCAAGCTAAGTCTTGTAATGACTTTAATATTCCCACTGGAAGTACCTCTCGCTAATAATTGAGAGTACTTCGTGCGCAACTGAGGAACGGTGTTTAACTCTCGGGTGCAAGTGCGTGAAAAATTGTGCGCCGAGTCTTCGGAGCTCGTGCGTGAAGTTCGTAGAAAGGTCGAGTAAGGAGCTCTCGCCCTTTCCAAAGTCGAACGTTACCCGGTAAAGTGAATGTTAAACATTGGAAAATGGTGTTAGAACGAGCATTGAGTTCGGACGCAATGCTACCGTGCCCGTCCGAAACCGCCCGACGAAAGGTCGGCCGAAGAGGCTTCATCGCTCTGAGACCCGGACGGACCGCATGCGAGCAGTGGAAACTCTAGAGAGCAGCTGCAGAGAGAAGCGAGAGCAGGAAAGAGAGAGAGAGAGAGAGAGAGAGAGAGAAAGAGAGAGAGAGAGAGAGAGAGAGAGAAAGAGAGAGAGAGAAAGAGAGCAGCCGAAGACGCCGCGGAAGGTTCGGGTGCCAGACGGAGACTCCCGGATGTCAGAGAAGCAGCCTCGCAACATCCGCCAGATCTCGTTCTGCCTCGCGATGGAACGGCCTCCGCATCGGGCTTCCCTCGACGACGTCCCCTGCCGCTTCCGAGCCCATCGCATCGAGCCCATCGCTTGCAACGTCGACGCACCTCGAGGTACGGACGAGGGAACCCACGCGCCCGGAGTCCAGTATACTTATTAGTAAACGTTCTCGTGACGCGAAACGAAACAGGGCAATATAGGGAGTCGGTCGTAAACCTACAGGTACAGAACTGCATGATAGAGAGCAGAGGTACCGAATCGGTGTGCTGCCAACAAAGCTCGAGTGTATTGCGAATGTGAGGTTTGCGAAATAAGA
Organism: Darwinula stevensoni; assembly: GCA_905338385.1. Lineage (NCBI taxonomy): Eukaryota > Metazoa > Arthropoda > Ostracoda > Podocopida > Darwinulidae > Darwinula > Darwinula stevensoni. Next base: position 1,149 of record CAJPEV010004531.1, on the reverse strand, counting down.
GAAGCCCTTATTCTATCACAGGGGCCTAAGACAGACGAAATCAGAACGGTTCTCGGCGCGATCCTTTCCTTGTTTTTCCAGGAAATGTCCAAGATTATTTTCAGGCCGTTTGCCTGTCCGAGCGGCAGGGAAACGTGATTCCACATTCTTCAGCCCGATCGCAGGCGGATGAATGCCGGCACAGAACAAGAGCAAAACCACGTGTCATTTTTCATCAACGGAAGATTAATCCACGTCCGCCCCGCGCTCCCCGGGGCATGATTTATGCGCCGACGCTCTCGAGTATCTGGTCATTAGCGATCATAATTTTCCTTCTTTTTCTCTTTCTTCGGTCATTCGACTTTTTACACTTCTTGGATTCTGAAGACAGGCACTTCATCGGCGCCAGCGATCATTATCTATCGGTAATAGAGCTTCGGCCATTAAATGATGGAGCTTCACGGTCAAGCAATCGCTAAATGTCCGCGGCGGATCGCAGGATCGCGTATCCCGGCGAAACATCCGCAACCGCAAAAATTCCGCGGAAATCCTGGGAATCCATCGGGTGGAGAGCCGCGATCGTCGTCATCGCGAGCGAAAGCACCGAGAGCTTCACGAACGCGCCGTCAAGCGAAGACCATGACAATAACTTCGACACGCCCCATCGCCTTCGCCTCCCGCCCCCGCACGACCCCCCCATCGTCCCCGTTCCGGGACTCACGACCCGCGCGGCCTCTTCCAGCCGCTCGCGTCCGCACTTCCCACTCGAACCTACAGTTACCGTGCAAAGTCGAGACCGAAAAACCAGGGCGGCAGACGCGAATGGGAGAAGCGAGACATCCACCGACCCATCCGGTCTCGCGTCGATCCTCTCGTCTTCCCACTCCTTGGGTTCGATGCTGTCCCGGTCATGGTCGGACTGGCCCCTGGCCCACTGTATTACCGGCAAATTTCCCAGGTCCCCCCCCCCCCCGACCTGATACAAAGTTATAGATGCGTGTTTATTATAGTATTTATTACTGTCGTAATTTGCTATATATAATTATTATATATCATCGTTGAATGATACGTCCATCCCCGAATTTTTCTCACGCATACTCTTGGGGAAAGGGGCGGGAAAGTGCGGGAGCCCCCGATTTCCCCGGGGGGGGGGGGGGGGGGGGGCCCCCC
>CAJPEV010004530.1:11044-21381 GCA_905338385.1 Darwinula stevensoni | reverse complement strand
CTCCTTCCCCGGGCGGGGCGCTGATTGGGGGGGGGGGGGGGGTCTTCGCGGGGTTCTCTCGTTCCGGCCGCAATTTCTTTCCCTCTGCAGCATCCGTATCTTCTTGCATCTTCCTCTCCCGAGTGCATTTTATGCCTTTCCCGTGCGCGACGCAGAACATACAAAAGCATCTGAGAGGAAAACCGAGCTTTCTCTTGTCGGTCCCATGCCGTTTTAAAAATTCTGCGAATTCCCGGCAGATCCACCCGCTCAGGCAACTCAGTAATAAGCATAACAATGTCGACCGTTTCGGGAAGAACCCGTCCTCGAGGGCAAGTGTCAGGAATACATTGAAAAAAAAAAAGTGGACGCACGCCAATGTAGCGTCTGGCAAAATGGAGAGGAAACGAGAAAGCCTCGATCGATCATGCAAATGAGATAACTCCCCCCGAACTTCCTCGTTTTCATCGGTTTATTATTTTGTAAGGGGTGGCAGTAATGGACGGTTTCGATGGTGACGATGGTGAGGAATTCGACGGTGGATCCGAAATATCCTTAATGAATGACCTTTTTCTCAGCATTTGGAATCCCAATTTATCCTAATTAAATTAAATCCTGATTAAATCCCTTAAAAAATTTTGGGGGCTGAAGTGAGGTTACAAATGATAGTGCTGATTTACCGATTAAATGATGATACGAATTGGCATATTACCTTTTCATCGCCGCAGTCTCATCCAAGAAGTTCTCCCTGCAACTTTCCCCAACCTTATTTTTTTTTTCGCACAGCTAAAATAAATATTAAAAAACTTTATTGCTCACTCTCACTCTCACTCTCTCTCTCTCACTGGTCTTTCTATGCAAATTTTGGTGTAGAGACTATGCCTCGGAAGCCATGTGTCCAGTGAAGCATGTCGATTTCCGCACTCGATTTCGCGTCGCTCGGGACCGTTGTGCAATCCGAGTCGAAAAATCCAAAACGAAGCGATAAGAATTGCGTGCAAAACGAGTTTCGGCGGGAAACGTCGGCAGATCTCGAGGGCGTTCCGGAGTTCACCGTTTCGGTAACCGTTCGGGGGGAGGTTTAAGGTCGTGGTTAGCCGTGACTTGCAAATCCGAATGGCAAAAAAAATTGCGTCGTGGTCGTCGGAAACCACCTGATGATTTTTTCTTCGTGCGATTTCGTCGTGAATGGCATAAGCGCAATGGGTACAAGGACTTATAGCTTGTGCAAAAAAAAAAATTTGCACGTTCTGTTTATCCAGTGGGGAGGTCTATGCTACAGTTTAAAGAAATTTTAAAGAGGTCATGCGAAAAATCAAAGTTTCGTTGATAGTTCTTCTTCGTCAAAATTAGTCTGATGTACGGAGGGAATTGTTCAATATTCAATCATGGAAAGGCAATATTAGGTCGGGCGTGTAAATGACAAATGTTTGTCGAATTGCACTTTTGGACCATATTGGACTGGGAGATGGGCTCCAGCAGATCACCTGGGTAAGGGCGACAAAGTTGCGACAAAGTTGCGACAAAGTTGCGACAAAGTTGCGACAAATTTGCGACAAAGTTGCGACAAAGTTGCGACAAAGTTGCGACAAAGTTGCGACAAAGTTGCGACAAAGTTGCGACAAAGTTGCGACTGAGTTGCGACAGAGTTGCGACAGAGTTGCGACAGAGTTGCGACAGAGTTGCGACAGAGTTGCGACGAGTTGCGACTTAGTTGCGACTGTGACGTCATAGTCATGCCACTCGTTTCGCTACGAACACGCATTTCCTGAATCGTTTCCCGATTTGCAAGAAAAAAAACGCGCCTCTTTCCCCATGCCGAGAGACGAGGAGAGAAATGGTCGGCTGCGCCCGGACATCTCCGGGCCACAATCCCCGGGACTTAACTGCTTTAATGCGAGTGTGGATGAGGGGAAATTACGCCATGCCGGCTCACTTTTATACAGATTTGCCAATCATGCCGTCAGCAGGATTTGAATCCCTTGCGAAACACGCACACAGACAGACGGACAGACGGACACACACACACACACACACACACACACACACGTGAGAGAGTTTGATGACATGACTTCCAAGAAATTTCCGGAGGGGAAGTTGTGCAATTCCCCGGTCACTCGAGTGGACATGCGAATGCCCCCCCCCCCCCCCCCTTCCCCCCTGTGTAAAAATGCTGATGAGGTGCCTCACCGCCTTTCTCCGGAGTCGTGATCCTAATCCCCCATCCATCAATCCTCGGGCTCACTTTCATCCCGTCCACTCGCGTCTCCAGCTTCCTTCCTGCCGTTTCAATCGCGATTTGGCATGGCGAAGGGGGGCGGGGGGCGAGTTTAGGGGGGGAAGGAGGGGGGGGAAGGAGGGGAAATGAAGGAAAGGACCGGAGTCACTGAAGCATTACCGTGCTTGCTTTCCCTTTCCTTTGTCCTTGCATGTCGTTCTTAATGCGACTTGTCAGTTTTCATCCACTCAATTATATTATATAATGCAGTAAGTTTCAGTCGCTTATCGATCGGTTAACAATATAATGTAATCGCGTACCAATTATGAAATATAATCGCTTATAGGATGCAATGGGTTCATCAGGATTATTTTTTCTATGCTCGATGATTTATGTGTTTTTAGAATTTCTCAGTCGTTAGTAATAATTTGCATGTGTCAAGATTTTTAAATCTATTTTTCATTCTATTCATTAAATATATATTGATATCATTTTTCAATTATTTAATAATGATATGCATAATAATAATTTAAGAGATAAAGATTTTGCGCTTTTTGCGTGCTTTCGCTCGGAGTGGGAACGAAAAAATCGTGAGAAACTCGCGATTGAGCCGTCTGCGACTAATTAGCATCGCGCAATTGACAGCCGATTAATCACGGCTCAGCTCGTCCCCGGATGAGCCCCCCTCCGGATGAACCGGATTAACTCCCTCGGATTAACCCTCTCGGCGCATCCCCGTCGCGCCCCGCGGCCGAGAAACGCGGATACGGGGCGTGGAGCTTTTCACGCCCTCGGAATCCATTCCGCATGTTAATCTCGTCTGTACCGATCGAGGGGGGACAGAGGGGGGCAAAAGGGGCAAAGGGGGGGGGGGAAGTAAGGAGCTTTGCTCACGAGTGAAATGTGAAATGATTTCCTGTTTCCTCCTTTCTATCGCATCCGCAGATGAATCCTCCCACCTCGATGAAGTCCATCACGATGGTCGATCTCGCCGATCCCTAAGGCGATCGCTTCGCGATTGCTTCGCGATTACTCCGGCGATTGCCTCTGCGATTGCTCCGGGGATTGCTTCGTGGATGCGCTTTGAGGGGAACGGTGGGTGTTGAAATTGGCTGCGTTCCCGCCGCGGAAGCGATTGCGTCTGCCCTTTTATTGACGGTTCGGGTTGCAAAAGGGGCGAGAGAATTATGGAGACGGGGCGAATGGTGATGGATGGGTTACGTGCGGCGTTTGCGCTTCCAGGTATTAATTTTCGGCTCGAAGGGGATGAGCCGGGGTCGGTTTGCCGACATTTCCCCGGCGGTGAAGAGGAGGGGGGGGGGCGTGGAAGGGGCGTGAGCGGGGACTTCCTCGTCGTGCCGATCCGCGAGAGACGCGGCTTTTTCGTACTCTGGCCGGGGCTGCAAGAATTTCGTAATTAGCTAAATGATCTCTATCGAGTCGATGAAGTCGTGAGAATAAAAAAAATTTCTCCTCCATGGAGATGCGTGAAGACGCCTTTCACTTAGCGGAACTCGGCGTTCCGGTTATCATCACCCAGAGATGCGTCCATAAAGAGATTTCCTCGCTTCGCACGGTAATTTGCCGACGTCATTTGGCCCCGTTTTGCGGACGCAATCGCACTTAATAGGTTTCATACCCATCATCACGTTTTTAACCGAGCGGCTTGAGAGTCGGGATCGATCGCCAGGCCGACCGTCGGCGACCACCCACAGCCACCAGGGACCACCTCCCCCCCCCCCCCCACACTCCCCAGCCACCGGGGACCACTCAGCCTCCATTTCGTGGAAGTACACGCTCACGCACGTGGAAAGAATCCCCGAAGCGAGTAACTTTCATGCACGTACGCCTGCTGCGTAAACCCGACCTTTGTCCGCGAGAGTGGGTCGTTCGAACGCGTAGAATGCTAATGAATTCACGGGGGGAAAAATTGCGGAAGCTCCTCATCCTCGTCCGTCTGGGCATCAGGTTATGAAAGGGACGAGGATGGACGCAGAATTACAAGGTGCGATTGCGAAGGAAGCTTGTTTTTTATGGCCCCTTTTAAAGGGTCGTTTGTAAGATTTAACATAGAATTACGCCGGCTGAAATGACGGCATCAATCCTCATTTAAAGCACAAATCTCTCCTGATGTACCTATTTTCGTGGATTCGAGACCTCACCATAGAATTCTACACAGTGAAAGGCTTCACCTGAACGTAGATAGATTTGATGACCTCTTCAAGCCAAATTCATTGTTTGTTTGTTTTTTTTTTTTAAATTTATTTTTATATTATTATTAATATTTTTGATTATCGTTATTATTATTATTATTATTATTATTATTTTTTATTTTTTTTTTTTTTTTTGGGGGGGGGGGGGGGGGGGGTGTTTTTCCGCTACAAAAATTAAACTATGAGAAGTTTTGCAACGAAATCTGGCATAGACGTTACTTTAGGATCGATAATGGGCAAAGAAGAGTATCGTTTAAAAATGGTCGATGGCATGGCTGCAATAAAAGTTAATAATTATTGACTCGAATGCCGCAATTGGCTGGGTCGCGCGCGCGCGCGCCCCCCCTTTCCCCCTCCTCCTCTCGTCTGGGGACTGTGCGCGGGAACGTGACATCTGCGTGACTTTTTTTTTTTAGTGTTTCTGTGATCCGAGGATTCGTATCTCTGATGGTGTATCTTAGAATTAATTTTAATTTTTTTTTTCAAAGCGTCAGATCTTCGAAATTAAAAACGCTCAAGCCGACATTCGAACCCACTCTTGGTCTGAAAAAATCTCCAATAAGAAAAACAACAACAACGAAGTCTTGGGAATTTCTGGGCGCTGATAGAAAGAACCGACTGATATGTCGACAGTTCAGGCAGCTCTCTTCCCCGTACAACAGGGAAGAAAGATAAAGGGAAGAAAGTTGCCTCAATTGCTTCAAGTGTTTGGGAACGCGTTGCAAATCGCGCGGTCACGACACCGCGTTTCGCAACCGAACCGACCGAAGCAAAAAAAAAAAAAAGTTAAAAGGAGACCAAACTTGGAAATCTTTCATTGTGGTCCCTCGAGAGCCCTTCCGCCCCCTCAGACGCCCCGATAAATTCCCGAAAGCGAGGTAACAAAAAAAAAAAATAAAGCTGCCCCGTCACCGACGATGAATCGCGGAGGATGTGCCAACACCTTGCACAAGGGACGCTGCACACGGACCTTGCCCCCTTTGTCCACTTCCCGTGCGATTTCCCCCTCCTTTGTCCCCCCTCTCCCCCCTCCTCCCCTGAGTTTTATCTCCCTTGCGTAACCCCGGCACTCTCTCGTCATCATCCTCGTAAAGTCAGCTTGTTTTTACGAGGATCCGCTTTCACGCCCCGATACCCATCTTCGTTTTTTTTTTCTCTTTTCGGTCTGTCTGTGCGTGGGTCGAGTCCGGCTCGGTTTCCTGCCGGGGTGAAAGTCCCTTTTCCCTCTTCTCCATTCGTCCAGCCAAATTACTCTCATTTAATTTTTCCTCGAATTACTTCCACCGAGTTTCACCTTTCTACCCGATCCCGTTACGACGAATTTCTCCCGTCCGAACCTCCAGCCCTCCACCTCAAAACTTCCCCCACCCCCCACCAGATGTCTCCCCCGTCGCCTTATCGAATCCGTCGCCATCTCCCCCGCGATGGCCTCGGCAGCGACAGATAGCCGCTTGTTATGTCAGCATCTTCACGCTCCGAGCGCGCGTCCCAGCCTACCGTAGTTGATTACTTTCACCTTGTCGCTAGTCTGGCCCAAATCGGGCTCGCTTTGTAAGTGCCTTTTAGATGGCATAATCAATTATTTTGTAGCATCGAAGTAAAAATGGCTGCATCTCGGAAAGATAGCTCGATCGGTACGTTTTAAAATTAATTAGTTTTTTCCGCAGGTAATTGATTATTGTTACAGGTAACGGGTATTTAATTAGTTAATATATTTTTCGTTGAAGTACTACATCTCCTGGATTCAGCGCGTGTCCAACACGTCCAAGCACGAGCGGCCGATTAATTTTTTTTTTAGCGTCTGGAACATAATTAGGGACGTCACGACCTCCCGCTTCATTGTTTCGAGGCGCGTAATCCACACGTGAGCGCAATTTGTGTCCGATCGGAGTCGTGCGTGCACGAAACGCGAAAGCGTCCGGCACGAAACGCGGTCTCTTTCTCTTCGTCTCTAGGCCGGGTCGAGGCACTGCGTCTGACACGCGTCTCGTACCGCATTTGGTATAATAATATGTATGAATAAGTTGGGATTTCCTCCGAACTGGTCGATGATTGGAGTTCGCGAGCGGAGTCGTTGCAGCAGTTCGTTCTGACGAGTCTTCGTAATTTATTGCAACTCATTAGCATGACATTGCGTCTGATAAAGTAGCAAAACGTGTTAGACATGACACTTTGTGCTTCTAGAATGATACAATGATCAACACGATAAGAAACTGTTATCAAGTTGTACACTTAAACTGGGCATCAACTATATACAGTATAAGGGTATTTAGTACTGGCAGTACTTGCCTTTTTTTTTTTAAAGGCCCTTTTGTTTTCTGTGGGAATTGGATAACTTCGATGAGCGATGGACTTGAACGGGGAGACGTTGGAACGGGGACTCGGTTTTTTAGTCTGTACCCAAGTACCCAAGTACCCGGTATCATGTACCCTCGTGCGAGCCCTGCCATGCTCCGCTGCGCGATGTGCAAGTGGATCCGTCGCAAGTGTGCCGGCGGTCGCCGGTCGACCGTGAAGGGATTCTGGGAAATTCGGCGCGGTGGGGAGCCGGATTCGCGTGTCTCGGGGGCAGATTTGGTCGCTTGCGAAAAGGCTCATTTTGGGTGTTGATTCCCACATATTAAGTGCGAATTAGCGGCTGTGCCTGTCGGTAGGGAATTTAAAGAGGTGCGTCCGGAGACAGACGATTTTGGCTCTTCTGCTACATTTGCGGTAGAGCGATCCACCTGGAAATTGCGAAACTGGGCATCGTATGGCCGAGACTGGCATAAACCTAATCCTCATCGCAAAAAAGCACGACCAAGGAGTTCAGCGGTCTTGAAATTCGACACACAAGCATACCATAAAATCTATTTGAGTCTGGAGTTTGTGGGATGAATATTCATGGAGAAAACACGTCAAGTAATCAAATTTCAATAGCGGCCATGGGGTCAGAGAAAACTTGCCAAATGGAGGAGTGTAATTGGGATGCTTATCATGTATCAACTCGATGCATGCATCAACCTGATGCACGTAGCTGATACATGCTTCCCATTTGACCTAAATTCCTCGGGCATTCGGCAAGTTTTCTCCGTGAATATTCATCCCAAAAACTCGAAATTCTAATCAATTTCATGGCATGCTAGCGCAAGCTTGCTTAACTAAATTTAAATTTCCTTGAAAGCATTGAACTTTGCTACTGGAGTGTTGCACCCTAAAAATGAAATTAAAAGTGGTTGTTCCTTTATAACTGCAAAATAATTGCGAAATATTTTTTTTTTCTTGCAGGCGAGGGATGGCAATGCTGTCGATTCAACCATTTTTATTGTGAAATTGAAACCAGAAGTTACAATGCAACCATAGATAAAGTTCACACAAAATATGCCGAGTACCCCTATGGGTTGCGGGACTTTTTGATCACCCTGTAACATTGTTCATTTGTCAAGAACAAAAAATGTAGCTTTTAAAATTTAACTGGACAAAAAAGTTGGTGCTAAAAATGTAACCGGGCAGAAAAGTTGGCTTTAAAAAATTCAGCCGCTGTTGCGGGAGTTAACGCCGCGTTGCCTTTGGGGTTAACCGCACGTAAACTTTCAATAACGCGGTTTGTTCGAGGCGACCGTGCGCCAGACGGAATCGGTTGCGTCATTACGGAATGCATAATCGATGAGCGAAGTGTCTGGGCCCCGAGCAAGCGAAAGGGTTCATGCAAACAGACCATTTTTTTTAGAGAGAGAGAAGCGTCCACGGGGGTTTTCTACCGCCGGGTTCGTTTGCATTTCCGTCTGCGATGGCTTGCCCCGTCGGCGAGACTCGTGTTTTTGCTTTCTCTTTTTGATGCCTGGTGGAACGTGATTCCGAGTGTTCCGTCATCGCTTGTGAATTGATAATACACTTCGTAGACATGCGTGTTAATTATCTGCCACTCCCATGGGTACTATGGGGAAATGGCAGATAATGCGATCGGTCTGTCACTTTTTTTAATATTTCATTCCGTCTGTCCCGCAGCATTCATAGTGACCGGACAACACGACTCGCTGCGCATGCGCAGCTTTCCGCCTGGGTTGGGGAGCCGGTCTACGACTAAAACATCCACTTCCCTTCAGGCCCTCGCGGATGATGGATCCATAATAGACAACAGGAGAGAGTGGCTCCTATCGGTCGCGCAGACAGGGTTGCTGGGCGTACGCATGAAATGTCATATCTGGCATCCTGCACTTGATACTGTCCTCCCATCTCCATGCGACGCGGACGCGCAAACCATCGAGACATGTCTTGTTGTCCGGGTCTTTTCATATAAGCCTATGACGTACCAATGACAACTATCATATATTTCTCGCTTGGTTGGTTAGGATGGGGTGAAGAAGATAATTGTAGTGATATAGAGGGGCCAGTGGAATGGCAGATCTGTACCTGGGCTGGTACAGCCCAGGTACAGATCTGCCATTCAGATACAGCCCAATGTGTATATATTTCATATATACACATTGCGCGTCAATTGAAGTGGATATTTTGCATTTACGGTTGTATTTTAAGAATTCTGCTATTACCTAGAAGAAATGTTCCTGATTTACTATTCTGTAGAATGGTAAATAATAAGTAGAAATGAATTGTCTGTAATTTATTTTGCAACAAAAATGCAAGTTACCTTTAAACGAGAACGAAATATCCATGAATATATAAAATGAAATATACAAAAGTCCTGACCCATACGTCTACGTATCATTGAAGAATTATAAGACAATATCCGTATTGTTTGTGTGGCAATTGCAAAAGAGACCACACGTGTGCGTGAGAGTTTTCCCCCCGCATTTATATTTGCGAAACCAGTGAGGGCTTCCAGTTTGAAAATTTTCTTCCGTGAAAGACATTTCTATGGTCAGGGGGACTTTTGCACCACCCTGTATGAAAGGCTGAAGGATAATAGATACTATAGATACTAGGCAGACATCTTGAGAGAGTTCTTTAATGTTTTTTCTCAACAATTTAAACAAGATCTCCAACATCCAACTGAAGGGGACACTACCGCATCCTCTTGGTTGCAATAGGTTGAAGGATCCAGAACTTTAACTTGCGATATACCGGATGGCCCAAAAAAAAAAGTTCCAAAATTTACACGCCTGCAGACTGTCTACCATATGAGTTATCGACAGGAAATTTGCAGACTTTTACATGCAATGTTTACAGGCAATGTAACAAAAATTTCATTGAAATTGGTTATAAACTACGCGAGTAACAATTTTTCTCCCCCGCGACGTCAAAAGAGCGAGTGTGCAAAGGAACACGCCCGAACTCAACGAAAGAACTGTTTGATGGGTCCACCATGGATGTGTCCTCGGATCACGGGGGGAGGCAGCACGGCGGCAAGCGCACCCACACACTTGCTCATTTGACGACTTGTACGGAAGAAGCTCTTGTGTTTAGAGCAAGAATTTCATTGAAATTACCCTAAAGCCACCTACCTGTATTGGGTATGACACGCTGAAAATTTCAAGACGATGCTTGGCATGGTGTACCGTCTGCAGCCGCACGAAGTTCGAGCGTTTTTTTTGGGGCCACCCGGTATTTACTCGTATATACAGCTCCGATGTGCGCCGTTGCAGCACCGGGTGACCGCAATGCGATCCCAATGATGGCAATTTCTCGGGCTTCTTTCCCATAACTTTCCTTAATTTCATCCTAGGACTCGGCTCGTCCAGTTCGTCGGGTGTTACTGGCCTGGTGTGCCTCGAGGCCGCGGCCGGAAGGTGGCTGAAGCAATCTGGGCATCTGTCAGTGCATTCACAGTTAACCGAATGCATGGTAGGGCCTTTCCCTAGGCCATACTTTTTCTTTTATAGGCTCGTGTCACACCGAGCCTTCCTCCCCCTTTTCCCTTTTCCCTCGTAGGGTTGTGTCACACCTGAGCCTCCTTCCCCCCCCCCCCCCTTTTCCCTTTTTTCCTCATT
>CAJPEV010004530.1:0-10999 GCA_905338385.1 Darwinula stevensoni | reverse complement strand
CCCCCCCCCCCCCCCCCCCCCCCCCCCCCCCTTTTCCCTTTTTTCCTCATTGGCTTGAGTCATTCCAAGCCATGCTATCACTTCCTCACTTTCATAGGCTCGAGTCTGCAATGCATTTGAGTCGCGAGGCCGGTCGAGCCAACCGATCGTCAACAGCGGCACCGACAGACTGAAGCAGGGATCGCTTCCGATTCATTAGGTACGAGCCGTACCTAATGAATCGTTTGAATCGACAGCCTGGCGGCAGAAGCATTTCTGGATCGGGATGGGGTCTTTTGCTGCCCTTTATTTAATAAAGGACTCTGCAGGCTGTTTTGCCATCGTGTGGTCCTAGGATAAAATTGTTTTCTCTCCTCTCTTTCTTATGAACAAAGCGAATCTCAGATTTTGAGCTCATGAGGGAAAATGTCTTGAAAGTCTGGGGCCCTTTCAATACGTTTTTTTTGTTTTACTGTTCTAAAACTTATAGAACAGTTTGCTCTACCTTGCAGTTCGCAACTTCCCTTGCAGAATAGTACCAGGGAATTTCTGGATTTGGCGGATCTTCGATCGCGCATCGAGTCGAATTTCAGCCCTGCGCACTGGTTATGGCTTGTACAGGACTCGGCTTTGGTAGTGGGTCGGCTGTTCTTCGAGAAAGACAGGGTCGTTGCGAAGGAACCGCCCGATGTTTCTTTGGACACGACTTCGAAGGGGAGAATCGGATATCTTTTGATAGGAGTTGATGGGGTGCGAAGGTTTTCTGCTATGACCGCTAGATGACGGTGCATTTTAATTGGAAGCGGTCGCATGCGTAAAAGTGTAAGTAATATAATATACTAAGTAATATTAATATGTATGAATAATAGAGAACGGATGTGCAAAAAGAGTAAGTATTCGCGAGACTCGAGGCGGTGTGTCGCGTGTCGGTCGTTATCTCGTGTTGAGTTCGTTCGAAAGAATTATTCCGTTCCTCGATGCGTCTGATGAGCGTTTTTGTGGATATTTCACGCGGGATATTGGAGCGACTCGATCGGGATCGAGTCGAGATCGGGATCGGATAAAACGGAGTCCATCCCAAATACCGGAGTGCACGCCTCGCCGGTTTTTTATTTCTCGCGATTTGCCCGTGCGAGCAGGCTCCGTCGAAAGTGCGGTGGTCGTTCGGCGTGTTCGCTCGGTCGCTCGAAGACGGAACGGTTCTTCGGCCAACGGTGACAGACGGCCCGAGTCGACGATCCGCACCATTTTCTCTCTTTAGCTGATCGGGACCTCGGACGGCGACTCGAAGCTGACCTGGGACCAGGCGCGCCTGGCCTGCCACGGCATCCACAGCGGGGGGGATCTCGTCGTCGTCGGTTCCGTAGAGGAGAAGAACTTTGTCGAGTTCGTTTCTCGTTCCGGGTCTCGTGTGTATCAGTCTGCAGGATTTTTTGGTCTGGATGTGTTTTTCTTCCTTTGCAGTAACATGGCGGCCGATGAGACCTGGCTCGGCCTTCACAACGAATCCGGCAAGGCCATTTTCTTGTCTCTTTTATCATACCGGAGATTCCAGAGCGTGTCCATAAAGGTATGGCGCAAAAGTAATCTCTCATAATTCAGTAGCAAATGACTTCATTGCCATGAAACCCCCATGCATAAACTCATTACCTGTACATTTTTTTGCCGTTAGGTCTTTTGTGAGATATATTAATTTCAGTCCTCCACGAGTCCATCGTCTCGCCGACGACAGAGAGAGCCAGCCCACGTGTTCGCCGACATTTCCCGCGCGACGCCGTGGGGAATGCTTCCTGCATGCGGTTCCTTGGGTCTGTCACATCGCGCAGTCTCTAGGCGTACATCTTTTCCTTGATGTGACCCCAGACGAAGATGTCGATAGGAAATGCGATCGGGTCATATCAAAGAAAAGGTGTTTTCCCAGAGACTGCGTGACGTGACGGACCCGAGGAACCGCACGGAGCAGTGGGTGGCCGAACCGCGGCTCCCCCGGCAGTTCAAGTGTGTGCTCGCGGTGAAATGCTGGTTCAAGAGCTATTGGGGTCCGTGTGTTCCGAAGGATATATATTTAATCATCCACCGGTGATAATGAACTTTTCGCCGAGTCTCTTGAGACATTAACTCGATCACCAGATCACAATAAATTTTCTCCAAATGTATGCGATATGACTGTAGTATGGAAAACAAAGGATATCGCTCTTATTTGAGAACTTGAGCTTTCATTACATTCGCTAAAAATCGCAACTTTTTCCGATTCCTTGAGGCGTTTGTACTCGCATGCGTATCTGCAGATTCGGGAAGTCTGAAAAGGTGATAGGCCTAAAATCCAGACACTGTTGATATTAAAACTTGCCGAACATGTGTCCCGATGTTGCGCAGATGTAGGTAATACTACATTGCTAGATTTCGCAAATCAATAAAGGAAGACGAAAGAGGTAAAGGGATGAAAAGGAGGTCAACCGATAGGCTCCGCCTTCATGTCTCTTTAAATGAGGTGTAAACACTCGAGAGTATCGCAAAATTCACATAGGATGCGAACGTTTTTGCGAAACCGGAGTGTTGACCTAAGAGAATGCATTTTTTAAAGTGGTGCCTGTCGTGTGGCAATCGGCCAATTGAGGATTTTGCTACGAGGCTCGTAAGGTCAAGAAGTTTGGCCACTTGCCCCCCCTCCCCCCTTGGCATACAGGAAGCATTCCCCGCAGCATCGCGTTGGAAGTGTCGGCGAAGACGTGGGCGGGCACTCTCGTGCCGCTGGCAATTCTGTCGTTGGCGAGACGATGGACTTGGGGAGGACTGACGTGAATATTTCTGACGAAAGACCTCACCGCAAAAAAATGTACAGGTTTATGCATGGGGGGTTTCATGGCAATAATTTGCTACTGAATTATTACAGATTATTTTTTGAGACATACATTTATGGACACCCTGTATTATAGAATAAAAGAGGGTTATTTTCTCATTTTATTATTTTTTTTCTCGAGCTTCGGTCTCGTATCGTTTTTTTTTTTTTTACCTGAGGCTTTTATGCAAACTTCTCATCACGAAGGTAGAAAACTTGATCTAATTTATGGACGAAGCCTACCTCAGCTCTCATATGTATTCCTTTCCAACCAACATTTTATTGCAGTTCAAGTTCAAATATTAAACATGCTGTACCTAAAAATGTAAAATGCAGTTTTGAGTCGTGACTAGTTAAACCTCTCTTTTATTTTTAGGCTAATTTAAAAAAGAAATTATTTTAACATACGGTTTATATGAGTTATCCCTTAACCTCTGAAAATTTTTCTTCCGTGTCGTATCCGCCTTGGTGTTGTTTTGCAAAAGTAACAGAGTTGAATTAATTTTTTCCCCCCCCCCCCCCCCCTTCATCGATACGAATAATCATTATTGCAAGCTGAAGCATTCCTCTTTATGTGACATTTGAATATTTTCCATTTGGGCACCCAGGGACGTGGAAATGGAGCGACGGGACGGACCTCCTGGAGACCTTATGGACTCCCCCGGCACCCGGCTCCCTGGAGGCGGAACGGGAGCACTGCCTGGCCTTCATGCGGAAGAGCACGTGGGACAAGGGATGGTTCCCTCGTACCTGCTACATCTCCCTTCCATTCGTCTGCCAGCTCCCCACGGGTATGGAGTTTCATCTCGCGTCCCGGATTTCTTTCCCTTTTTTTCGTTTTTAAGATCCTCGTTTGCTGAAATTGTTCTTCCCGCTTCTCGATTCTTCGTCTGATCCTTTCGAATTTTCTGGCAGAGTCACCCTCCGTCGTTTACACGATGAATGGTTCTCGTTAGGTTTCACACACAAGCGATTGCAGATGTAATCTCTTACAAGCATTTCCCCAGAAGGGAAAGTTACAATTGTTCTCGGAGAAGAGGAAGCAGATAAGGTTGAGTGCTTCTGTTCGTTTAGGATAGTTCTAGAAGTTCCCTGCCGATTTCAGGTGAAAATGTAATTGAGAAATTTGCAAGGGACTGAATATTCCTTTTTTTCAGGTCTCAATGATTCTGACATCAAAGATCCCGAGTTTCCAAAAGGTGAGTTAAAATGTGTGAGAGAGGGAGAGAGTGGCTAACATGAAAATGACAGAGTAGCGCAAGGTGCAATTAAAGTGTAAGGCTGCTAATATTATTGCTTAACCAATCAAACTGTAGTCTTTATTTTTTTTTGCTCCTGATTTGATAATTAAATTAACCTGATCGGTTTTCTTTTTCAGTTTACGAGGGTCGTAAAAAAAAGTCATTGCAACACATCTGTAATTTCAAAACTGTGTCTCATATTTCATCAGCCGTCAATTCAGTCACCCAGCACGTCACGAACGCATTTTTTCCGGGCGGCGTGTCACGCCACCGGCAAGTTCAATTTTGCTTATGTTTGTGAGCTTCCCTTACGAAAAATTTTTACCCGAGGTAAAATTGGGACGGTGAAACTGAAGTAAAAAAAAAAAATTACGGTTTTCTCCCCTCTTTCAACCTGTCAGAAGACCCTTCAGATATAGATAAGGGAAAAAGCGGTTAAATTAAGACGAGCGAGAGGGTAACGTTTTGCATGAGAGGAGACGCCATAGAGCCGGCACTAGCGGCGTCCGGCACGCGTTTCCAGCAATCCTGACATTTTTTAGCATCCCGACCACGTCCTGTCTCGGTCTTGGTGAAAGCTCTTCGCATGAGTATTCCATTAAGGGATTTCCATTCCACACATCTGCAAAAAAGAAAGAGTAAGTTTTCACCCTGAACTCCTAGAAATCTGAGAACGTGTTCGTGAGATGCCGGGCGACCGACGATATTGCCGGCCGATGAAGTGATAAGTCAGCGATAAAAAATAGTTTGAAGTTATAGATGTGTTTGAATGATTTTTTGGGCGGCTCTTCTGTGTACTGATGTATTCGGTTTACAATGAGAAGTACAAAGTCAGCAGATTGAATGAAATCAGGTTGTGCTAATTCTGTATGCCTGTTCATCGACGCACCTCAGAGGTGGAAATAAAGTTAACAAAAAAAGTTAAAAGCACAACCGTTAAATCTCGCCTGAAGAGTTAAACGAGATAGATTGATTGTGCAAACTTTTTGCAAAATTGCGGGCATGAAAACTTGAGATGCCGTATTCAGCCTGCACAGTTATCAACGAGCACGAGATCCATCTTGAGCATGCCAAAAAGCCAAACCGTTATTGTAAACAATTGTGGCTAATTTTGTCTGGTGTTCCTGCTTGACTGGGCAGAGGAGAAGTGCGATGGGGAGCTCGACGAGTGGTATAAGTACGGGGATAGCTGCTATTACTATGCGTCCAAGTTTGGGGACTCGGGGGAGATTCCAGAGAACGAAGTGAGTTGGTTCCACGCTGTGGACGCCTGTCGGGGCAAGGGTGGGGACTTGGTCTCCTTCCACGGTGTGGACGAGGTCGGCTTCGTCGTCTCCGTGGTGAGTTCTGGCCTGTCTTTCCGTTCCCTTTGTTTCTTGGAGTCTGTGAATGGGGAGAGATGTTCATGACACTGGAAGAGCAATGGAATTTGAAGTGTTGAAGATGGTGGGAGCGATGAGATGTGTAAAATAAAAATGCAGGGCTTGATGTAAGTGAGAAATGAAATAGCTCTAATGAAATGTCTAGGAGTATGTTCAAAATGATGGAAGAGTGAAACGATTGAAACGCATTGGCAGCTGACACGCTACTACCGCGACGATCGGAT
The DNA here is from genome assembly GCA_905338385.1 of Darwinula stevensoni. NCBI lineage: Eukaryota > Metazoa > Arthropoda > Ostracoda > Podocopida > Darwinulidae > Darwinula > Darwinula stevensoni. The sequence continues at coordinate 5,334 of CAJPEV010004530.1, read as the reverse complement.
GTGGGCGGGTCTCACGGGTCACGGACTGGCGGAGGACGAGTACAGGTGGAGCGATATGACGCTGGTGGATTTCTTTTATTGGAGCAGTGGAGAACCGAACGACCACGAGGACCAGGAATCCTGCATCTCTTTCTTTCCTGACAATGGTGAATTCTCCGGATTAAGCTTTAATCTTTATTTTCTCTCTGCCTCCGTATACAAAGGGGAGATTTGAGTGTGATCAGGAGACAGACGGGCAGTTCCAGGGGAATGGGGACGAAAGTGGTATAAAAATGTTTACCAAAAATTCCCTCCAGCTTAATTTCTCTGCATTGTATGGATACTAAACTTAGACTAAATAATACTTGCGTCACCTGACATGAGCTTTTTTTTTTCTACAACACTCCATTTTGATCACTTTAACTTAGGTCCACGTCAAGTGGTCCTAGGATTTTAGCTGAAAATTTCCCTTAATATGCAAATGTTACTTTCGCTACAGAAGTTCATCATCTCTTTTTCCCAGAAGGCATGAATGAAGGAGAGCATTACATTGAAAAATCTAAGAATTAGTCATGGTTATGATATATTATTCATACCACTCTCATATGGTGTGGTGATGTGATGAAAATGCAAATCTGGAGAGACTGAATTGGACTGGAACAGATGCCAGCATGGGTTCTCTATGCATACTGAAAATTGCAAATCGGCTCAGGTGTGAAGAATAGATTTCATTTGTTCACATTTGAATGATATCTTTAAAATAACATTAAAAGATATGTACAGACTTCTTGTTTTAAAATGCACTTTCAGAACATGTCACATCCGACACTCTCCTGTCACATCTGACACGGTCACAAAATAGGCTTACTTTCTTTTCTAAGTGTCTTGGGGTGACTTGTCCTAATTCCAGGCTTTCATTTAATCAATCGAATGAACATGAAATTAAATTGTTATGGGCCGCTCGATGACAGATATGTGAAAGTTAGAGCAAGTGCTTTTAATCTTTAGGTTTCACGAAATGTCACGCCTCACACTTTTTTTTTACACCTAGGTAAACCTCTAACAAAAAAGAGAGTGCAAGACTTTGGATTATGAAATTTTCAGTCACTACCTAAAGCAAATTGTTGCAGCCTTTATATGCTGATTTGTCATCCATAATATACTTAAATACATTTCGTATACTAAACATATTACTCCGGATATCACATCCGACACGGTGGAGAGACCCTTATGCTTTGTGAACCTTGTTTTGGACAAATTTGTTTCGTCAGTAACGCTGGAAAACTCTCCTAGCCACTTCATTTTTTATCAACAGCTAGTGCCATTTGGCACGAAGAAAGGTGATGCTCTTGAAAATATAGAAGCTCCAGTTCGAGCCAAATCAGAATATGAAGAGAAGCAGCAGAACGAAAACTATTGTCTAAACTATGTTACGTCAGTAACTCCAGATGATTTGCCTTACTTTTCTTCATCCAAAGGGAGAAATTACACATTTTTAGTTGGAATAGGTGCAATTATCTATGATCTGTAAAGCACTGTTGATTATAATTTCTGTGCCAAATCTCCAAAGTATACAATCGAACTTGTTTTCATTTTGAGTCTGGTGTAACATCCATAACTTTGAAATTGCCCAGACATCCTAGAAGGATTCCATAAAAGCCCCAAAACCCATTCCTGATCTTGCGAAGTTTTGTGTAGGTACATCAGGATAGCTATGGGGGAAAGAGAAAGAAGCCAGAGGCCTATTGATTGAGGAACTATAAAATGTTCTGCATATAATTCTGGAGAAAGATTTTATAGAGAAAGTTGAGGCTGATCACATCTGTGCAGATATAAGGAGACATGTAATCATAGATAAGTGCTTTTATTTTTACTTTTTTCAAGAACCAGGTTTTCCTTTTCATCCATAGTTGTTTTTTGTAAAGAAATTGTGAAATACTAGGATGTAATTGAAGAATGTCATATGTCCAAAATCAAGCTTGTAACATGAAAACTTGAGTGTCGCATGCTATTCAGCAACTCATGGCAAGTCTTTTATGCTGCTACCTATTATGGTCTTGCTTCATTCCTCCCTCAGCCAACCAAAATGAAGATCAAACCTGAAATTTTGTTTGTTTGTTGTTTTTATTCCATACCTCTCACTATGATATTGAACAGATCCCATGGGTTTCAAGAAATAGGATGTTCATATATATTTAAGGCAGTAAAAATAAAAATGGAAAGTCACCTCCAACTGTATACAGCATATCAAAATTGGAGATGGAAAATATGCAAGTGATGTTTGATTCTGAATGGCATGCCTGTTCATAAATTTACTCTCACACCTCACAATTATAACTGATAAAATCTTTGTCAATGTCCATGCTATTTGTCCATTTATGAAGTCAAAATCCATGTTTCTGGATTACTGAATCATATGGAATGCTGAGAAACAGATGTGAGCTACTCAAACTTGCAGCTACAGTGCCATGCTTAAAATGATCTCTTAGAATCAATTCCTAAGACAGGCTGTAGTGGAATGAAATGGGGAGTTTGAAGGGAACAAGAATTACAGATTCCTTTATTGGATTAAATAACCCAAATTATTATCGTTATGCATATGGGTATCATTGTTTCCAGGTTATTGGAATGATGATCACTGTGCTCTTCCCCGGGGGTACGTGTGCGAGAAGTGCCTGGGAAACTGTCATCCGACGGAGCCGCCCCCTCCCCCTCTGCCTGACCACTGCCGTCCAGGCTGGACCTTCTATGGTGACGATGGATGCATTCCTAAAGTCAGCTGCTTGGCAGCAATCTGCTGAGGGCACCTTCCCAATCATTTGGATTTGATTTTTTTCTATCACAGCTTGCCCATGTCTTGCAGCAATCTAGCAATGTCCACCTGTGCTTGTGAAGTTGATTTGTTGGTACAGATAACCCTTTCCTTTATCAGAGATTGTTGAAGAGGAGTTCCTAGAGAAAAAGAAGAGAAAGAAACTTTTTGCTCTGACAAAGAAGCTTTTCACAATATGCTGTAGCAGCCAAGGATATCTGTAATAAGGTAGAGCATGAGGACTGTGCAGCCAGGTGCCATCCATTGCTAGTAACTGATTGCTTCATTAAAGTTTTTGAATGTCAAAGTACTGCTGAGCCACTGAGTTGATTGATGTCCCTGATATATCTCCATGAGCATGCATTTTAGAAAAAAGTATTTGATTTCTAATAAGTAATCATATTCCAGAGGGACGTTGCTACAAATTGTGGACAGAGAAGAAGACATGGGGGGATGCAAGAAGCACTTGCAGGAATGAGAGCCCCTACACTGACCTTGTCTCCATCCATTCCATTGAAGAAGGTGAGAAGGGCAAGGCAATTCTCATACTTGGCTAACATCTTATATCCCAGAAGCATAAAGGGAAAAAGAATGAAAAAAAGTCAAAGTTAAACTCATTTGAATTTTGACCTTGTGCTTAGGTGGATAGGCTACTACAATCCTGATTCTTGGTTCAAGGGAGTTGCATATTGGAGTCAAATCCTGACTGAAAGTATCAGACATAGGAAAAATTGAAAATATTGTTTGAAATGCATCAGGAAGTTACAAAATCTTTCAGATGCTGAATGTATGAGAAAAGCATTTTTGTCTCAATTCTCAGATGTCTTTGTCTTATACATCACCATTATGAAATTGACTTTAAAACCCCTATAAGTAAATTTTCATGATCTCATATATCCTTTCCCTTCAATCAATTATGATTGATTGTGACTTCCCATACTCAAGTATATCATTGAATGTTTGGATGAAAATGTTCAGTAGATGTTATCAAATGTGTTATCAGATGTTAAATCAGATGTTATTGAATGTGACAACAAAGAAAAATATGATACCACAGAACTTCCTTAAATACAAGGGCCATTCAAAAAGTTCTGTAATTGATTCAATAATTCTAATACTTCTTGACACTCTTCCGCTGTTATTGAGATTCAGAAATTTTCAAAATAGTCTCCCTTCTTTTCAATTACAGCATCCCAACGTCCTGGTAGTTTCTTGACTCCTTAGGCCCAAGAGGTGGTCTTTGTCAATGCATTTGATCCTCTGGCTCACAGCAGTATCTAATTCATTTAGTATCGAGTCCCTCTCGTGGGTTCCCTGAGAAGGGGAATCAAATCAAAAGTCATGAGGGGAAAGATTGGGACTGTAGGGTGGGTGATTCATAACTTCCCACTCATATCTCTCCATCAATTCTGAGACAAGATGGGTGGAATGACAGCTGGCATTATCATGCAGAATGATTGTGCCAACTTCCAGCAGACTCGGTCTCTTTTTCTGGATTTCTGGGTGCAGTTTTGAACAAATTCTTTGTAATAATGCTGGTTGACTTGCTGGTTGGCTGGCACTTGGTCACATATGGTAACATCCTGGTGGTCATATGCTAAAATTAGCATTTCTTTCACTTTTGATTGTGTCTTAATTTTTCAGGATTTGACTCCAATATGCAACTCCCTTGAACCAAGAATCAGGATTGTAGTAGCCTATCCACCTAAGCACAAGGTCAAAATTCAAATGAGTTTAACTTTGACTTTTTTTCATTCTTTTTCCCTTGTAATAATTGTTCATGAAATTCCGAGAACTTTCTTTCCAATCAGATAACTGCTTGAATTTGTTGAAATGTTGGTATGAAGGACACAAGAGAATGACAATTTCAAAAAGCAATCAATTTGCCACCAAATGCCTTCATTCCATGAAGAAAAGGGTGCATACATTTTTGAATGCCCCACATACATGTATTTTTTTTTACTATGGAATAGCTCGACTGCCTAGTCTGAAACTACCTTTCCTCCTCTTGGGACAGATACGTTGGTGGCATCAATGAGCAACACAAGTGAAGTGATTTGGCTGGGACTTCACAAATCGCTGAGTGCTGCAGACAATGAATGGATATGGTGTGATGAAACCATTGTCAACTTCACTGCCTGGGACTCTAATAAAACCAGGACTACTCGTAACTCAGTACGTCTGTTTTTCCACTGCCTCCTTTTCTCATCTTCAGCTTGAGATGGAAAATTAACATCAAAGGAAATGCTCAAAAGAAACCAAGGGTGCTTCAATGCTTCATTGTTCCCAATACCATTCAGTGGCATAGCCACCCCCTCCCCCACTTCAGAAACCAGAAAATTATTATTAATGGACAAAATTGGTTCTCCACTAAAGTATAAAAATGCAAATCATGATGGACCATAAAAATAGGGTAAAACCATTTAAGTTTGGACACTATCACGTACGGTGTCCCGAAAAAACGCCCACTGAAGAAATGCCCACAGTAAAAACGCCCACAAGAAAAAATGCCCACATGCATATCTCTTGCGGCTTCTTTTTTT
>CAJPEV010004529.1:0-21384 GCA_905338385.1 Darwinula stevensoni | reverse complement strand
TTTGACTATTTGTACCCTTTCTGCAATGCTAAGGCGAGATCTTCCAGCCATCCCCGAGTATATTACTTTCCCTTTAGGCTATAATACACACGCCAAAAATTATCATTGCCTATGCATTTTACCAGGAAATATACCCTGACAAACAGTGGGTAGTTTCTTTTGGAACACCCTGTATACTAGTAGTAATGATTTCTATTCAATCCAGCTCGAAAAAAGACAATTGTACAGCACAAAATGTTTGCTTGACAACAAGCGGTATCTAGCTGCTGTATAACATATTTCTTGATGCATTGCAGAATCACAGTCCGGCAACTGGCCATGCAGGACTGGATTTTTCAGTGCAGCATGTAATTCCAGCATTTGACGTGCTGTATAGCAGGAGCATGAGATCGGCCTTAGTTGTGAAAATAATGAATCCAACTTCCAGAAAGGAAGCAAGGAAAGGTGAAATAAAACTCTCGCTTGGTGTTACTCCAGGCAAAGTGCTTCACCGTGGCTGTTACACGAATGTCTCACAGAAAAAGATATTGCAGCAGCATTTTCAATCAGGTGATGCCACACAACGATTGTGGCTGAGCTTCTTCGCTACATGGCAAAGCTGTGGTAAGTTTGTCAAGAGAATGCATAAATTCATGTATGAGGAATTATATCCTTTAAATGTTTGCATGGAAATTTGTTTAAATTACATTTCATGAAACAATGAAGTCTTATGAGGATTCGAAAATGTTTTCCTTTCTTATTTTCTCATTCTGTATGCCAAAAAAAGGCAAGGGAACACAGAGACATCTTCATGCTTTGTGATAGCTGAACGACAAAGTAGAGGATCTTATGCTCATCGAGACGATATAGATTCTTGCTAAAGTAGAAGGGTGAACCCGGAAAAGATTGTAAAATGACTTATCCTTTTCCATTCTCCTGAGTGGGAAAGGTCAAGTTTTTTTCAAGGGTTTTGAGGATTTACTCAGAGAGATTTCAGGTCTTTAGAAATGGATATGGACTATACAATAGCATGGGAGGTATGCTTCTGGATTTTAAAATTAATGAGAAGTTCAAGAGGGAGGGTCTTCTCTCTTCTTTCTCTTCTTCTTTCTTCATCTCTTCTTTCCACTTCTAATCATTGTCTTTGTGCAGGGAATGATTATTTCGTGGCAATTTGTAGAGTCAGATTTTCTGAAGAATTTCAGCTTTCGTTTGCATAGAGCAGAGCTTGTGTAATGTCGTCCCCGAGCAGAGAATGAATACGGGAAGTGGGTGACGTCATCAGTTGCATCACAAAAGTGAGCGAAGGAATGGATGTTAAGTTCCGCCCACATCTGTTTGCGGTCTGAATCTCGTCCCCTATCCTCGACTGGTTCAGGAAACTCTTTAATAGCAGGCTAAATTGGCGCGTGATCGATTCCCGTACAAATCCAAAACACGTCAGTGTTGGGTCATACAAGTAATTCATGATATTCCCAAGAGAAAAAACGTCATGGTTTCTATCGACTGTCAGAAGCCCCGACCTCCTCATAGTCTTTGACCAGGGCCTCCAAATCCTCTCGAGCCTCCGAAAATTCTCCTGAAAATGAAGCAATGCAAATATTGCATTTCTTTTCTTGGACGGTACGGGAAAGAATATAGTCACCATACCTTCCTCCATGCCTTCGCCGACAAACCAGTGAACAAAGGCCCGTTTGGCGTACATCAAGTCGAACTTGTGGTTGAGTCTGTCCCAGGGTTCCTGAATGGCCGTGCAATTTGTGAGACAGCACACTGCCCGCTGCACCTTAGCCAGATCTCCTCCGGGCACCACTGTCGGTGGCTGGTAGTTTATCCCCACCTAAGGAAACTGGACATGTAGCGATTTCGGGTTTTATCTTAAATTTATGTAGTAGTTAAATGGTGCAAGTGCGTACTTTGAATCCCGTCGGACACCAGTCCACGAAATCGATGGTTTTCTTGGATTTCATTTTTGCAATGGCAGCGTTGACATCTTTCGGGACGACGTCGCCTCTGTAGAGGAGACACACTGCCATATATTTCCCGTTCCGGGGATCGCAACGAACCTGCAGAGAGAAAAGAGGCTATTAAGGTTTTAAGCAAAAAATATTTTCACGATTCAGTACGCCTCATGCATTTCGTATATTTCGTCTGGATTTTCTCCTCAATGTACGTCATATGGTCTGGTAATTCTCTCCTCATCATATCATAACAAAGTCCATGAAATCGGATATAAAGATGAGAAGCTTTACTTCCAAATGTTACAAGATACACAAAAAGATATGTACGAGTAATGCCATACAATACGATTCTATTGCAGAATGTTGAAAGCCAGAATGACGTCAGAGTTTATGTCGATAAGCATGAAATACTGAATGCCCAATCATCGTGTGTGCATAATGTCGATTGTTGCAACACTGAAGGGGTCAAAATATTGAAAATCGTCAATTATCACGAATTCAACATCTGAATGAGCTCCGGACTATCCTGTTCCTCAAGCCCTGAAGGAACTCAGGGAGAGAAGATTTCTTCTTACCCCTTAGTGCATGCAGGATCGTCTAGTCAATCGAGCACCTGTCTGCATCAGCCAGAGTTTGTGGTTTAGCATAATCAGTAACAAACCCTCTGTCACGTAAAGCCGCCAGTCGAGTTGGGTCAGTAATATCATGACCAACATGCAATGCATGTATTCTCAGAAAGGTGGCAGCATGTTGCTCGTGCATGGATATTTATTCACTTGTGAATAATGCACGAAGGAGAATGAGCATTGAGTGTGCCAGAACCGCAGACTGCATGCGCAAGACGTAACGTCCCCTATGACGAATCGATAAAAACCAGCACCGAACCAAAAAGAACTAGCGAAGGTGGATAATATTCAGGCACTTTATCCCTGTGACATCGAGGGAAAAATTTATGGAAGCAATAAACATGGACAAAGCCATATTGTTTTGGAGGCTTCATCAACAGGAGAAAGAAAAATTCAAGTTGACTATTCTCACTCGCCATTTTGACTTTCAACTTTGCATTCATTCGATGTTCAGGAATTCGCTATCATTGCTAATCAACAAGCGGATTGTCGACATGTGCGATTTCAACATTTTGCCGGAAGACGGCATCGTGCGCTCAGCTTGATGAGCTGATTCCAATGATCCCATGCTATCACGTTATCTTTGGCGTATGGCCCCTAAATATGGACCTCGCTAGATCTCATCCCTACCTTGATCGTGTTTCTGACCTAACATGATAAGTATGTCGTATGATCTGGTCAAGGATGCAATGTTGACCTCGACTTGATTATGGAGTCATTTAGTATCTAATACTTTAATTGAAAGAGGCCGAAAGTTGTGGTGACTGTCACTCCTAACGCGCGGGACCTACAAGGATTTGCCATTCTAGGCCATAGAAAACTTTGGTATACTTTTAATCTACTTTTTTCTAATCTAATTTTTTAAATGTTTGGTTTAAACGGAACTGCTTCATATCTTTAAGTAAACATTTTCAAATTTCCGCCCATTAGACTGCCAGCAAAGCGGCTGCAGGCCGCTAGTTACTGTGAAAATTTAAAAGGTCTTGAGTAAAAAATTAACGCTCAAAATATAATTCGGAATGGGTTTTGTTTTTTCTCTTGGCTACAATTTCGTGACTTTTTCGTTTGGAGTTTCTTGTCTTGAAACATTCTGTCAGAATGTCATTGCCATCGATTCCAGTGGAAGTAGGAGTCACTATGCCATTCCTTCACTGCATGAATGCAGCTGCATCATTCGATAGGCGAATATAAAGCAATTATATATCACTCCGTACCATTTGACAGTCGGGTTCAAAGCATTGCTGAGTGATGTTGTCCACCGTCATGGCCTCGTTGTAGGCCTTTTCTGCTGATGTAACCGGAGCCCACATTGCCTTGAAGAGGAGAAAAATCATTCCTCTCTATTTTCTACCGGCGATTCTTCCATCTCATGGAGGATAAAACTCACAATAGGAAAATGGATGCGAGGATAAGGCACGAGATTCGTCTGAAATTCGGTGAGATCCACATTCAGCGCTCCGTCGAACCTCAGAGACGCGGTTATGCTACAAAGAAGATGAATTCACTCGCAAACTCAGGAACTCGGAATACAGCCATACCGATCTGGTCGAAGAACAGTCATACCTTGAGACCAACTGTCCGATCAGCCTATTCAGATTGGTGTACGTCGGCGAAACGGCATTCAGCTTGTTCTGGCATAGACCGAAGAGGGCCTCGTTGTCGACCATGAAAGCCACGTCCACGTACTCCATGCTTGTGTGCGTGTGCAAGATGGCGTTGTATGGCTCTACCACTGCTGTCGACACCTGGGAAGTCTCAAGCATATAATACGGTTCGAAGGAAATGCCCTGAGGAATATTTTGGTGGAAACCTTTGGAGAAGGATAGATGGAGAAGGAGAGCTTGGCCCTTTTGCCGAAGTCGACGCTGAGTTTCTCCATCAATAGGGAAGTAAAGCCGGATCCAGATCCCCCACCAAAGGAATGAAATATAAGGAAACCCTGAAGCCCGCCGCACTGATCGGCCAGCTTTTGCACCTTGTCGACCGTCAGATCGATTATCTCCTTTCCTGCGTTGGCATTTTAAACCAGACAAAAATGCAATACTCCAGGATTGTGCAGACCCATGTATTGTATTGATATCTATTTTTTTTGTTCTCACCGACAGTGTAATGGCCTCGAGCGTAATTATTGGCCGCATCTTCCTTTCCAGTGATGAGGAATTCAGGATGGAATAAGCTCCGATATGTTCCTGTCCGTACCTCGTCTACGAGAAAGCAACAATAATCACGGTAATTAAGGAAGCTCTTATTGAATTCTCTTTCAATTGTAGATGCGATAAATCTGATGACGATACCTGCCGTGACAAACTGTCTCCGTAGTGACGAAAAATTTTCCACCTCAAACTTTCGACACAGGGTCCTGTGACTGGGGTTAAATATCTTCTCTTAATCTCTTCCAGCTAGATTGTATCTTCAGAATTATAATGTCTTGTGCATTGGCTAGAACTTTGCTGTCAATATAGTCTTTAAGTCCCATAAGGGGAGTAGCCCCCGGGGCCTCAAATGGTCAAATAATTACCGAAGATACAGAATTAGATTAAATCTTACCTATGACGGTGGGTTCGAGGTCGACGAAGATGGCTCTAGGGACGTGCTTCCCAGCACCGGTCTCCATGAAGAAAGTGTTGAAGGTATCGCCTTCGTAATCCACGCTCTTGTCGGATGGCATGAGCCCATCCGGTTGGATTCCGTGCTCCAGGCAATATAACTCCCAGCACGCATTCCCCATTTGCACGCCTGCCTGACCCACGTGGATGCTGATACATTCTCGCTGTAAACACAATTGTGTTTGTTGTAACTCTCAATGCCTTTCTTGACTTGATCGAGACCTGACTTGATCGAGAAATTTCGTCATTTTCTGAACACTATCCTCTAATGACTTCATGGAATGTGTCAGAACAGCTGCTGTAGGCGTTGCTAAGCCTACAAAGCAAAACAAACTCTTTAAATTTGCATGCATCTCGGTTCGGAACGCACGTGACCAAAATGTATGTGTGAAGTTCTGGAAACCCCAGATAATTTTTTTATTACTTTGTTCTCATGATCTTGATTCAAATTAATTATCCGCGTTATGTAGTCGCTTACGTAATTGTGAATTACGTGGTATGTAGTTACCTTACTGTGATTGCAACATCTTCATAATAATTACGTTCCACACCATGAGTCGAAGTTCGAATGGGTTCCCTTGAACAACCTGTCGTAGGTAAGACCTTCATATCATTCTGTGCCCTCAGAAATAATAGATCATTTGAACCCCCTTGGACTTTCCTTCTTGTCCACAGGTATTCAGCATGGTTTCAGCACGGTTTGGCTAGGTTTATGACTGCTGTTGAGGCCCTTACCCAACATCTATGTCTGATTGGTCACTGTAAACAATGACGACAGTTGTCATATTCCCTCGTGTGTATATGTGCTACATTCTGGATTTAAGAAGAAACCTTTCGGGCAACTGAAATGGGTTTATATTCTTTCATAATAATGATCCGCCATGCATCGGTATAACAGCTGTGAACATCGTCAGGCAATAATCGATTATGAATTTTTCATGCAGTTTCATTTGACCCTTCGTTATGCATACACAGAGAGAAATGACACGATATAGTGTGTCATTTGACGCACGTATATGTGTCATGAGAGAATTCTTCATATCGGTTGTGATAAAATGTGTCAGAAGCGTTGACACATTTTAACGCATCTACACGTACAGATGCAGTGTCAAATAACACTGGAGGAGAGAATATCCCAACGGACACGCGCAATTGTGTCCCATGACACACTACAGTGTGTGTCCATTGATACGTCTGGATTATGACCTGGGGACACGGAATAAGCTGTCATGAAGCTGGGCACGTTTAAATGTGTCTACTGATGCAGTAAGACGTGCCAAATGACATGTTTCAGTAGGTCAAAACTCATGACACATTATTCCGTGTCACTCAGACGATCCTGGACCCACTTTTGTGCGTCATTTGACACACTGATTTCTTTCTGTGTAACAGCTATGAAATATTGCAGCATCTCTCCTAATTATCTTCCTCTTAAAAATATAGGCTTATGAATAGGCCTACAGAATAAGCATTCTGGGAGCTTCTTCGCCGCCGTTTACATTGGAAGTTGAAACGGTGATGCAGTTGGGAAATATGGGCATTTTTATGGTACTGAAGTCTTGTGTGATAGCGTCCTTCACGCGAAAGACAACATACCAAAGAAATACTTAACGATCAGAGTGAGTAATTAAATTTGACAGATTCTTGATTTCGAAAAGGACATACGAAGGATGCGCTGACCATTGTGACGGTGGAGTTTGTCGATCCTGATATGCTGCGCCCTCGTGCCCGTTAAGGGACTGGTACCTTCGGGTTACTGCATCGCCATGCGTTGCTATGACACCCCTTGATGCTCGCATTGTAACAATCGATGGTTTCCCAAGTGCGTCGTTCCTTGAAGGTGGATTCCAATCTTTCATCTATTGTTTTCAAACCCCTAAAGCCTTAATGATAAAAGGCTTTTGTTGTCATTTCAGTTGGGATATCTTCTATGAATTTTATGAGGACTTGGGTAGGATGTTCCGAACGTCAAGCGGCATACCACGAAGCTCATAAGTCTCCTCTGGTCATTGCCTGGCCGACTCGAATATTTCAATTTTTCTGGTTGTTTGGACTGAAAAGGAACGATTGTCCCAATTTTCATCGGAATCAGTCTATACCCACTCTCTGCCTGATTCTTTCGTGCACAGGCTCTAGAAGCCCTTAGAAAATGTGCAAGAAGAATCGACGCTGTTGGACGTGGAGGAAATGTGAGGGCGAGAGCCAGTAGCCTTTAAAATTCTTTTTAAATATTCAGGGTTGGTAGCAGAGAAGGCCCTCTTTGATATTAAATTTTATTAATTTCATTAATTCACTCTTCCGAATTATAGAAGGTTCAGACTCCAGTTCTTAATAAACTGGCTGATAGATGACCCTGTCTTAGAAGCCGTCTTAGAAGCCATTCGATAATCTCATTCGTTCAATCTTTCCATGTATTTGTTTGGGGTCAAGGTCTCAGCACAGTGCATTTAGGTGACTTTGTCAGAAGGGAAATTTCTTATGGAGTCAAATAAGCCTTTTCTCCGTTTTCTCTCGTTCAACGATTGCCACCAATGGAATTCGAGAAGGAGCTGTATAAATGCCTCCAGTCCATGGGAAAGTAGTATTCATGTGCAATGTGGGGTGCGTTCCACGACCTTGATGCATGAGTGGAGAGGAGTACTTCTTGCTTTTCTCGAGAGGTGAGGATGAAAGGGTAAGTAGGCGCATTTGCTGTGACATACCGCGTTGTGTCTCGGAAAGAGTTCCAAATGCCCTCTCTGCAAGCTGCGCTTATCCCCCGTATCGATCTCGCGGGGCGCGCCATGGTCCGCCGTCGGGGTTTTCTGAGTCAAGGAGGTGGGCCTAACGAAGCCGTGAGAGATGCAGCTTTGATTCGTGCTCCCATCGCGATCTTGCCGTTGTTTCGACTCCATCCGGCATAAAACAAATGCTTACTTCACCTACTTTTACTTCACCCCCGATTGCAGATACATATGGTGGGTGCAACTGAAAAGCCTCATCCATTATCCCTATGAGCATATGATCATTTTAGTGGCTGGTAATGAGCGAAAAACTAGACTTTCTTCCGCATGGAATCATAGAAAGTCCCGCAAGTCAGACAGAGTCTTGAAGGCGTCAGGGTAATGCACTCCTCTGAGGACTTCCATATTCGGGCTAGGATAGTTCTCGCTTCCTCTCATCTCACTGATCTTTCGTTTCTTAAGTTGCTTTCTTTTTATGTCATTTGAGAAAGGATTCATGAGGACAGATTCAAAAGTTTGGCCAATTTATAGCATTAGTTCAGGTTAGGGCCTGATCAGGTCAGGGGGAATTTTTTTTTAAATTGCCAGCGAACAGGAAATCAATACGGTAGTGTGATCCATATAAGGGACAGTTTCTTTTGTTATCTATATAAAATGAAACAATATGAACCGGGAGAATGATGAACCTGGAGTCAGTTTGAGCCTCACAATGACTCCAGGTTCAATGAGTAAAGTGTTAAAGAGCGAAAGATAATCCATAAAAATATTGTATACGAAATGTCAAAGCACGTGAATAAAGATTCACGATCGCAGAAACAAGAACACAGCAGAAATCGGGGAAAGCTTTTGGGCATCGGCCCTTCCTCAGTTACGGAGACATAGGTGAGAGTAGAGGCAAAATGGGGTAAAGAAGAAAGCCAAAATAAAGAGGGATGCCCACAAGGAACAGAGTTTTCGGGTTTTAAAGAAGTTAGCTACAGTAAGTTCCTTGGATCTTAAATCTATTAAATTTTTGCTGGGTGAGGACTTGTGAGTCATTGAGACAGTGACAACTTTTGTTCTCACTATGGTGAGATGTCAGAATCGTTAGTGCAATTGATCTAGTGCCTTCGTCCTGTTTTGATCTGATGACGATTTTCCCTTTAGAGCGCACCAACAAGCGAATTGCAACTTTTTAGAAACGACCTTGAAGCTGGAGATCGCGCAAGTCGACCAGAATGCGACTAAACTAATGTGGGCAGCGTACGCAACGAATTGAAGGTGGAGCCGCATCCATCGAACGCGCAGAATCGAAGGAGGCCCCAAACCTTACCAAACGGTTAATTTGAGATGCATTAACTGGAATATTTTCCTGCTTCTGTTTCTTTGTCAGCGATTGGAGAATTCTCTGAATGCATCCCTTCCCTCCCCCCTTTATTTGCGACTCTGGAATGAGATACTGCCTATTAGAATAGAATCAACGTCAGATTCCGAGTTTTCAGAGCTTTGAATTGTTCGCGGCAGTGGGGTATGTAAAGTCTGATTACGGATAAGGCTGGCAAACAAACAATTTCCAAAAAATGTGAATTTAATTTCTCGCTTGGTATTGCTGCAATCGTAGTGCTTGAACGTAGTGCTCGTAGTGCCTGTGATAGCCATTATCACACAAGAGTCTCGCAGAAATTGAAAAGGCCATACTTAGCAGCGTTTCCACTCAGACGATGCCACACAATGATTGAACTGTGCTTCTTCACTGTATGGTGAAGCTGTTGCATGCTTGTCAAAATGACCCATGAATTCCTGCTGCAAGTCTTTCTTCAAGTCCTTCAAGTCTGCAATGTTGTGTCGATGTTTTCGTATTTGAAGAATGTGTGCATCAAATGCATGCATACAAATTTGTAAAAATAAGATATCTTGAGACAATGAGTTTTTTGAGGATTCATAAGGGTTGCCCTTTTATTGACACACTGTACTATAATAGCATGGAATGTATGCCTCTAGATATTAAAATTAATGAGAAGTTCAGGAGGGAGGCTTGGGATTTCTTTTCTTTCCACTTCTTATTGTCACCTGAGAGCAAGAGAGGATCATTTCGTGGCACCTGGTAGAGTCATATTCGGAAGAGTTTCTGCGTTCGTGTGCGCAGAGCAGAGCTTGCAGAACGTCGTCAGAATGAGTACGGGAAAGGGGTGATGTCATCAATTGCATAACAAAAGCGAGCGAAGATATGGATGTTAAGCTCCGCCCACTTCCATTTGCAGTCTGAATCCTGTCCCCGTTCCCCTCCCAGTTCAGAAAACTCTTTAACCCATGCAGTAAGAATTTTGGTGGTGTGCCAATGCTTAAATCTGCGAAAATTATCATTTCTGCAAGTAAATAAAATTGTGACATTTAATGAATTTGCTTCGAAAACGATCAGTAAACTATCGAGAATTGACTACACGTATAGCATGGAAAATGCGTTTAGAAAATATAGAACAAAAGCGCATATTTCAACTCGTTTTCAGGCGACGAGTATACCCGTTTTCATACTGCAATGGGTTAATCGCAGGATCGTGGGTTCGAATCTCCGTACTAGACGTTTTCTCCCAGTGCGTTATCTTCAAGTTTTCATGGGAGTCTGCCTTGATGCTGGCGTTGCTATATTTGATGTGAAAATTGCAATATAATACAAAGCCCTGTAGCCATTATATTTGCAAAGAGTTTTACTCATGTACTATTGACATCACTGAGGGCTCTACGTATTTTTCCAGGTCTCAACAATGAAATGCGTCGTTGAAATGGAAATTCAGGAAATAGTGCACAAATATACTTAGGTGCTTTTTTTAAGTAATGAGCTGGAGTTCGCTCACAGTTGCAAAGTGCCACTTTCATTCGCAAGTAAAGCTTCACACTCATCTGAAAAGTATCAAAGGTCAAGGTCCAGTGACGCGTGGAGGATTTCCAACCTCTATTAAATTACACGGTTAAAAATCCTATACGCGTCGCTGTCAGGTAATAAAAGTAATTCATGATATCCCTTCTGATGAAGAAAAAAGCCAGGATTTTTATGGGCTGCCGGGAGGACTGCCAGAAGTCCCGACCTCCTCGTAGTCTTTGACCAGGGCCTCCAAATCCTCTCGAGCCTCCGAAAATTCTCCTGAAAATGAAGCAATGCAAATATTGCATTTCTTCCCTCGGACAACACGGAAGGAATATAGTCACCATACCTTCCTCCATGCCTTCGCCGACGAACCAGTGAACAAAGGCCCGTTTGGCGTACATCAAGTCGAACTTGTAGTTGAGCCTGTCCCAGGGTTCCTGAATGGCCGTGGAATTGGTGAGACAGCACACCGCTCGCTGCACCTTTGCCAGATCTCCTCCGGGCACTACCGTTGGTGGCTGATAGTTTATCCCCACCTACGAAAAGGGGGAAAACAGTATGAATTCCTGATCTTCTTCATTGTTATCGTTGTCATCATCGTTAAGAACCAACCTTGAAACCGGTCGGACACCAATCGACGAACTGGATGGTTTTTTTTGTCTTCATCTTGGAGATGGCAGCGTTAACATCTTTCGGGACGACATCGCCTCTGTATAGAAGGCAAACCGCCATGTACTTCCCTGCTCGGGGATCACAACGAACCTGCGGGAAAATCATAAAATTACTATCTCAAAAATAAAATGTATTACAATGGGCAGGGTAACGCATGTATCTGTTGTCATAGATTCGTAATGCTAATATTAAATAATAATAGATACTAATTTATTTATAAAACCGATATTTATTAATAATAGATCCTTCACCATTTGGCATTCTGGTTCGAAGCATTGCTGAGTGATGGTGTCCACGGACATGGTTTCGTGGTACGCCTTCTCTGCTGATATCACCGGAGCCCACATGGCCTAGAGAGAATACAAATAATGGAATGAATAAAAAACAAGGTGATACTTTTCAAGACGTCACTCGTGCGCTCGACTCACGATGGGGAAGTGAATGCGGGGATAAGGCACGAGATTCGTTTGGAACTCGGTGAGGTCCACGTTCAGGGCCCCGTCGAACCTCAAAGACGCCGTGATGCTAAAACCATGAGAGAAAGCAGTAACTAAGTTGTCCCTCTGCACTTCGATTATTGAAGGAACTACAGGGCTCCATAGAGAAATGGAGAACGTTGCAGTTTTGCTTCTGGACGGGGAAGAACAGAGATGTAATTGTTCTTTAAGTGTGAATGTGCATAATTATGGTATTACTGTCGATTTATGCAGTTAACTCTCTCCTAGCTTCTCAAGGGATGCTGAAAGAATGAGAAAAGGCACTACTGCAGGAAGGAGATACACATTCATCCTCTAAGAATGCATACGCCTACCCCCTGAACGCGCCCTTTTAGGCGGTGTTAAGGCACATTTGGGGGGGGGGGAATGGCTTCTATCGTCTTGCGGACCATTCTCTGTTAGTGTAGGAGTCAAATTGTTAAAATATTTACGAGGAGGAAAATTCTGAGTCAATACGAATTTGTTTGCTTCTCTTTTTTGGCATCGTTGAGCACCATACACATCGAAATGAGGCAAAGTCATGGCCTAAATGTTGTCATTCTCATTCAGTACGAAAGTTCAGTACGAACCTCGAAATTGTCCTCTAGTGAAAGGAAGGAGAGAGAGAGAGAAAGAGAGGGAGAGGGTAAGAGAAAGAGAGGGTACAGTTCACGAGCCACCCTGTAGCAGTCTGCAACGTCGCATGCATCTTCGTCTGAGCCAACCTGGAGACGAGCTGGCCGATGAGCCGATTCAGGTTGGTATAGGTGGGGGAGATGATGTCCAGCCTCTTTTGGCACAGGTCGTAGATGGCCTCGTTGTCGACCATAAAGGCCACATCGTTGTGCTCGAGGGACGTGTGCGTGTGCAGGATGGCATTGTACGGCTCCACCACAGCTGTCGACACCTGTCCAACGGTTCGATGCGTTTCAATTATTCAAGAGCGGTGCGTTCCTAGTTGATTAGGGATAATTATTTTACCTGAGGTGCAGGATAGATGGAGAAAGCAAGTTTGGCCTTCTTCCCAAAGTCCACGCTGAGTTTCTCCATCAACAGGGAGGTAAATCCGGATCCGGAGCCCCCGCCGAAGGAATGGAATATGAGAAAACCCTGAAGCCCGGTGCACTGGTCTGCCAGTTTTTGAATTTTGTCGAGAGCCAGGTCCGAGATCTCTTTCCCTGAATATCCCAATCATTATGTTCCGTGTTCATATTGAGCATATCCATGTCATGAAAGTGAACTTACCGACTGTGTAGTGGCCTCGAGCGTAGTTGTTAGCCGCGTCTTCCTTCCCCGTGATCAGGTATTCCGGATGAAACAGGTTTCGGTAAGTTCCGGTCCTCACCTCGTCTACAAGAATAGGGACCAATAACATTTTTTACGTGGAATTGCAATTATCCATGTGCTCTACTTAGGCAGCATTTCTTTTCGCCCTAGTTTGGAGTTTATGCATTTCTCTCGGTCCAGCGAATTACGCTAGTTGGCAAATAATCATCCCATTCTGCATCCCTCCAAAAGATTAAAGCATCTCGCGAAATGCCCACATTTCGAACGTTGTCAACAAAAGCTCAGTTTTATAATTGCTTTCCCTCATCAAAACATCCGCAGACATCGTAACAATATACTTTACGTAACTAGATTTGATAATCGTGTAAATGAAATCAGTGCTCTTTGGAAGCCATGCCTCTGAGATCGGGAGGTTTCTCCATCCAATTGGTCTCTTGCGTGAGCAGACAAATTGTCGCCGGACAAAATGTCACGGACAAAATGTTGCGGACAAAATGTCGCCAGGACAAAATGTCGCCGGACAGAATGTCGCCAAGACAAAATGTCGCCAAGAAAAAATGTCACCACTGAGAAAATGGTGGTTCTGGTGTTATATGATTGGAGGTTGAACTGGGATAGGTATAGAGAGAAAGTTTGCTTCAGGAAAAAGCCGTAAAAAAGTACCAAGCACATGCAAAATATGAAATCACGTGAAGATATCACCAAGCCCAAGAAAAGGGGAATCACATGACCGATGAAGTTCAGTCACAGGACATTAATGTTAACTACGCGTCCAACGTCAAACAAAAATTGTACAATATCCCGAATTGCAAAGTCAGCAACATTGTACGGAATGCCTCATTAATTTGTTGATACTCCTTCCGTTCTTCTGAGTTTGAATAAACTCCATCAAGTCAGGGAATGGCACAGTAGGCAGATGAATTGAGTTATGAGTTGCAAATCCCCGCTTTCTATACGGTAGATTTTTTTTCCCTCCGCTGCTATTTTGTGTCCTTAACTATTTTGTATGACCTTTTTAGCTTACGGGCATCTCAGCGGGGGGAGTAGGAGTCTCCTTCATTGGGCTTTTTTAAAACAAAAGGATTAGTGGTGAGGAGGACTTGTAAGGGGGGCGGAAGAAGAGGAAAATTAATCTTTTTCCTTGGGTTGCTTCCCTCCCCCTCATCACGAAACGTCAAGATGTATATCAACCCTTTCATGGAAACACATTCCTCTTCCAAATAACTCGCCGAAAGTAAGAGGAACGTACAGACATCCTGAAATTATTTCAATGGCCTATTGTCTATAGATGATTTTCATCTTAGCTGTATGTTCGGTGACAGGGTTGTTCTAAAATGCTAGTGGGTCACACTTGCATCCGTTTCTTGACCTCCACGCACGATTCCAACATGATCGTTAGCACTATCGCGCATCTTTAATTACGTAAGGCGAATATTTTATCAAGCGATAGTATGTCTCGTTAACATTAGTCCAATACATTTTTCCCGCGACAATTTGTCCGGCGACATTTTGTCCTGGCGACATTTTGTCCGGCGACATTTCGTCCTGGCGACATTTTATCCGCGACATTTCGTCCGCGACATTGTGTCCGGCGACATTTTGTCCTAGCACCAAAACGCTTCACTACGCTTCCCCTCCGCGCTGTGCAAAACGCTTCACTACGCTTCCCCTCCGCGCTGTGCATATTTTGTGCGCTGCATATTTTACTGCATTTATTAAAAACTCGATAATTAAATATCGAGTTCTGAGTTAGTTAATTCGGAAGTGCTTTCAGACCTCCAAGAGTACCAGATAATAATTCTAAAAGACTCTGCTCCCGTACAGAGCATGACATAGGTGTGAAGTTTTCCAAATGTAGAATGCGCGAGCGCGAATGGGATCCTGAGAGTTGGCCCTTCATAGCAAAGGAACGGTGTCGACTCTAAAAACCAAAAGGAACTCAAAATGCGACGATAGCGCCACTGAGTATCATAACATCAACCAACAAAGTTAAAGGTGTTGCTGTAAAGCATTGCACTCAACCATCGAGACTTTGTATGTGAATTCCTACCTATGACAGTGGGTTCGAGGTCGACGAAGACGGCCCTTGGGACGTGCTTCCCAGCACCGGTCTCCATGAAGAAGGTGTTGAAGGTATCGCCTTCGTAATCCACACTCGTGTCGGATGGCATGAGCCCATCCGGCTGGATCCCGTGCTCCAGGCAATATAACTCCCAGCACGCGTTCCCCATCTGCACTCCCGCCTGCCCGATGTGGATGCTGATGCATTCCCTCTATAGGACGAGAAGAAACTCCCGTTCTTGGGATTCTCGCTTTTTTCTTTCGCTTCCGCCGATCGATGCCAACTGGCAACGTGTGCGACTGATTTCCATGGAGTTAGTCATATTGGCGCGACGAAGGCAAGGATTGTACGTTACTGTATGCCCGAAACCAAACTACATACCTCGTACATAGTACTAACTAGAAATTAAAGTTCACGGAAACAGACTGTTTCAATCAGAAACGGTAGGCGTAGGAAATGCCTTATATGACTTTCTCAAGAAGGATCCCCTCAATGAAGGAGACATGGCTTACCATGTTTGATTCGAAAAGAGACGGAGACTTAAGAGGACGATCGGAGGTCTCGTCTCACGTTCCCAGCGGCCAATGAACCAGAGTGAGCAGGCTCACAGAACGGTCGTCGCTGTTATGTAGATATGCTCCTGCCGATCGTTGCATGTTGCTATGAGACCCTTGCTGAAAACATTCCCCTACCTGCGACTGATACACTGAGCCTTCCACGTTTTTATCGCATTTGGCTGCTCGGGCACATGCAAATGCCCTCCTCATCGATTACGTATACCGAGAAAGGTGGTAAATAGGGTAATCAGATCCTGGATCTGAAAACGCCATCGATCCTCTCGGTCCTCGCAGGCTTCTTTGAATTTTAATCCTGGTCTCATGCATGAGAGTCGCGTTTAATGGTTGATGAAACACTGACGTACCTAGTTTTTCTCTGGATGGTAAAGTAGACTAAAAAATTGCCAGTATTATATTTTAAAAAAATTAATAGAATCAGTTTGCCGATTTGACAAGAGAAATCATCGCGCTTCCCGATTCTTTAATGCCAAGACAGAACAAATTCATCTCCGAAAATAAAGTGAACGCCGTTGCTTTGCTTCATAGATAGCTGAGAATTCTCTTTCCGTCCCCCCGAGACAGAAACATTGAAGCCCCCTACCCCGAGGCAGGCCACCATTTTCCCTTGTCGTTTCTTGCACGCATGGAAATTTTATAGTCGAATATGAAAGTTGCAGGAGTGGGAAGAGGGAAGTGTAGATTATTTTCAGTGATAACTTTATTTCCATGGAATTCAAAGCGTTATTTTAACTCGAGCCTTTCATTTATATTGAAATACATTCAATAATTTTGGATTCTTTGCCTTGCCCGAGTTTTCAAGGTTGTCTGATTCTGGTGTGAACGAAAATAAATAGTATTCATTTCTGCCTTATCCATTCCGTTAGTTCGATTATTTTCCTTCCTATATATTACAAGTACTATAAGGTGGACAGGTGGATTTCCCCTCGACCGACAATGAAACCGGCTCGGAAAACAACTGGATATAGACGCGATTCATGTCCTTGACCTTTCCTCGTTCCCATTTTCCTGCTTAAACCCTTTCCAGCCAAAATTTTTATTGTTGAGAGATTAGTTGGAATTTCTCTCTGCATGTGGTCGGAGTGGCTTGGATTTGTGCCACATATAGACAAAGCGCTCTAGGGATCAATGCTTCTTCACTCCTATGAGATTAAATTATTAAATTAAGGAAGTGATTCCATTGGAATCGTTAGGGACTGGAATGCTTCGGTTGCAATTCTTTGCAACTTTCATGTTCTTTGATTTCCATCCGCCACGCGGAAAGAATATCGTTTCAGCAGCATGCATTTTGCAAGGGTTTCTACCACATATGCAGCGGCTTTTAACAAATAGGACATTGTGCGGAGAGGCATTCGGCACTCTGACACTCAGCGGGTGGTGCACATACGAGTCCGAGTTCTAAAGATTAATCAAGAACTATCAATCCTGGTTATGTTCGGGAACCATCGAGCTGGGCCCTTTGTCGGGCCCTTTGTTCCGGAACCATCGAGCTGGACCTGCCTATGCCTTATAGCCAGGGGGCCGTAACGCAGTCTTATTTATTATGACGCTATTATGCTGCTATTAGAAGGTTAGAGGAGATTTATTAGCGTAACTGGAATGCATAGTATTGGACTCATAGCATCCAGTTATCTGAGGATATAATATCACAGAATTTATCGCATATTATATAATATCAATGGCTTAATAGGCCATTTAAACAGCCCTTTAAAATCTGTTGTGGCTGTTCCTAATTATTTTGTCAGAAAAACATTTAGAGTGGATTTTTGAGCAGAGAACTATCCGATAATGCTGCTTTATTTATCGGATTTATAATGCATTTTCTCAGAAATAAAGCTGCATTATCGGATAGTTCTCTGTTCAAAAGTCCACCCTTAATCTCGACAGAATTCGAAAACTTTATTGAGAGCGTCTCACAACACTGTCTCGAAAAGTCTTGGCATTATTTGATGCAGGTGCATCAAATGAACTTCCCAAGTCAGCATCATCGGTGACGGTAGCATCTTCCGACTCGATGTCAGGGTCTGGAACTCCAGCTCTTTTGCACATGTTGTGGACAATTGTGGCACAAGTCACAATTATTTTACAGCGTTTTTCAAGTGCCACTTGCAACAATCCGCATGACTTGAGCAGACACCTCAATCTCGACTTCCAAACGCCAAAACAACAGTGATGCATCTTGTCTGCTAGAGAGCCTTATTGTACTTTCTCCCGGAAGAAGGGAGAGAATCTTTCATTATGGGGGTCAACAAGCACATTTGGAGACCATAGCCACTGTCACCAAGCAAATATCCATTCCCAAAAATTCCCATTCTCAAATCACACTTTGACGTCACGTGTATTCCAGATGAAGCTGTCATGTATGCTTCCTGGCCGTCTGGCAACAATATTCGTGAAGATAAGATCAGAGTTGCAAATGCCTTCAACGTTGATTGAATGAAAGAATTTTCTGTTCATGTAAACTTCCTCATCCGCAGATGGAGCCTTGATGGAATTGACTTTCATCAATTGCACCAAGGACTTTTGGGAACTGTGCGATGGGGAAGAAACCTTGTTTTATGGCATTCAGTTCTGGATTCTTCGGGGAAATAAATGAAACCATTAGCTCTTTGGCACAGAACTTCTGATACATCCTTAACGGCTCTACAGAAACTACAGGCTCTCTTTTGTGGAAACAGTCATCCTTGTCACACCAACGGGGTCGCCAGCTTCACAGAATAAATCTCCTGTTGCATAATATCTCAGAACAATGAGGACTTGAAGGCTTGCAGAAAGAGATCGCTTTCTAAATTCCTATTAGGTAGATATTATATGGTTAGGCTCTATTAGGCTTTCTAGTTACGACCCCCTGTTCATGGAGAATACAAACTTAAGCCTGGTCCTAATCCTGATGTTGACCTAGACCAAAACCTCATTCATGTGTATAAACTTAGACATTTCTTTGTGAGTTGAATGTGATTAAACCACTGATCTCTGTCCTTGCAAGCCTTCATTTAAAGTGGAAAGGAAGTTCGACGGCGAAGGTCAGTATTCAGCCTCGCCCCGCAGCTGCAGAGATGGTTCCATGTAGGTGGCACATACGGGGTTAGTAGCCCTAGACAGCCGACTCCATATAGGGATGTTGAGAGGTTGAAAGCATGAGTTGAGTCGTAAAGGGGCATTTCTGCCCACATCGGCCTCCCGAATTGAAGTCGAATACTCGTTCATTTCGGGTCAACCTCTTAAGCTTCGTTTGGTGCGCATAATCAATATATCGACTGGCAATACGAGGAAGTTCTGAGTCGCAATTCTCCCTCAATCGAAGGAATAAGACTCAGCCCTCCTTCCCCAACTCGTGGGTAACCTGTGGCGGGGACCACGTGGATGACCTTGGGCGCAGGCGCCACGAGCCGGGTGTGGATCTGGGCTCGAGGTTCTCCTCGTCTAGGTTGTCTGGAGCCTCGGGTTTTTAAGCGCTATTCTGTTGACTATATACAGGTGTGTAGCTGCACCCGTATCGACCCACCGGGCGATATCCATCTTGAGTCAGGGATAACAAGCCTCGTTCGTGCCGTGAGGCATTATTTACATTGGCCGTTCCTACTCCGATTCTACACAAGAACATTACATGAGCCTTTGGATGTCTCAGTAGATTCCGTTTGCATTCAACTGCTGTTAGCCAAAAAATCAAAGGCACGTGAACGGATGCCGACGACCATAGCCGGTGTACCCCATGGATTCCCCAATTTCAAATCTGGTATGCCTGGCACGCGTGACATTATGCTCTACCGTTCCATTGCAAAAACACTCCCGCACATATATCAGGGTACCTGTCACCCGTGCCAAGTGACTTCCTAAATTGCGCCTTTCATCGCAATCTATAGAGCAAGAAGGGAGCTGTGAAGCGCCCGGAACCCTGTCGCATTCGCAATCTCATTTCTCGTCATTTTTCTTACTTTTCTCACGGAATCACGTCTCCCCTTTCATATGAGGAAATTAGAACGCTCAATATTTTGCAGAGTTTGGAGTAACCTCTCAACTTCCGAATTTATGACTGCCCATTCGCTTTTTCCTTTTTGATAGATGATGAATCGGTAATGTACAGTACCGGGGCAGAAGACACGATGAACTGATTCCGATTCGGCCGCGTTCCGGATTCCGGAAGACAGCGAAATGACCGGTACCTAAATGACCGTATTTGACCAATAAACATGAGCATGTGGGGCAAAGGCTAAAAAAAAAAGTCTAAAACCGCAGCCTCGGCCATAACTCCTTCTGTACGATTATTGTAAGGCGATGTTGGCCGCAATTATCATTGCAATGGTTCCAAGAAATTATTCGCTTTTGTCATGGCGCAGTGTTACCAGATCCGAAAACGGTTTTCACTGTGTCATGCTTTCTACAGCTTGCTCGCCTCTTTCTGGGGTCCTCTTACATGACCCTCAAATTTCGCAGATTACCATCCAAAGCCCACAACATGCAGCTTTTGAAGCAGGACACGGAGAATGAGATCACCGGTATTCCTCAATCGAGTCTAACAGACTCTATTAAAGAAAAGCAGAAATTTAGGAGAAACAAAGAGATCGCTTCTCACCCTGAACAGCTCGTTTCAGTGTTGTTCTTTGTTTCAAGATATTTTCATTTTAACGAAATGCTTAAGAAATGCTTTAAGAAATTCTATTCCGTTGTTGGAGTCCATGGAGTCGCGAAGTGCAGGAGCCGCTCGGGAGATCGTCATCGTTCGATGTCTTTCACACTGTCGCTTCGATAGACGAGGAGTGAGGGGATCATGAAAAATGGATGGCATGATATACGAGATACATCACTTTAAAGTCTGCTGACCCAGTCCTTGCGCTGTCCCTAATCACTCTGTGTCATCCTCTCTCGGTGTCTTCGAGTGTCTGCACCGGAATGCTCCATTCAAGGTTCGTCTAAAACAGTGATGCCCAACTCGTGGTCCGCGGGCAAAAAGTGGCCAGCGAGATGCTTACAAGTGCTAAGGGCAAAGGGTTAGGTAGGTAGGTTAGGGCAAAGCCCTAACCTACAATAAATATCCTCAGGTATCCTTAAAATAGTCTCCTACAATACTTGTGACTACATATGGCCCGCAATGACCGTGGGAGTGTGCTATACGGCCCCTGAGCCGAAAAGGTTGAGAACCACTGGTCTAAAGTGTCTCCAATATTGCAGATTTAGTTGGGTTTTTTTTCCCCCGGGTTCCGAATGATCATAGTAAAAGTAAGCGGGGTGAGTTCAAAATTTTCGTTCTCCGTTTTCAAGTCCGTAACCAAACAGAGACCCGACAGTAGAGGCTGATGAGCTCTGTTAATTTACTATGGCCGTGAATGCAAATATCAGCAAAATCAAACCACGAGGACCCCTCATACCTCCATAACAAGGACTCCCACCCTTACTCAATATGGGAATTTATTCTGATTGGAAAACTTATAAGAATGACTACCTGACCAGCCCTTCCTCCTCTCCCTCCCCGTTCCGTTCCCCTTCCCCTTCCCTTTGTGTTCTCCAACTTATGGAATATTCTTGAATGGTTTCATCCGAGGGGTTAATATATTTTCAAGGCATCTCCGCCGTAGAG
>CAJPEV010004528.1:0-21437 GCA_905338385.1 Darwinula stevensoni | reverse complement strand
GGGGAATTTACCCTATGTGGGTTCAAATGAAATGGAGAATTTTAGTCCCCTAGGCTGCCCTTCTCGTTCAAACTGACTTCAACCTCGGAAAATAGAGAATGGAGGAGCAAGTTAACGGGTCCGACTTGATCCGCGTCGACGATCGGTGTGTTACCCGTTTTCTTCAGTATGGCAGCCACGACCAAGTAGGATTGCGCAAGGTCCAAATAATAATCTGAATTCCAGGAAATATGGAACTGAATTGGAGAATTCGCAGTGAAGTGTGTGACTGGGTGATACTCGATCCATTCTCCGTCTTCGATAGCAGTCTGCAGAGCTGGCGATGCAAATATGTCCAATTCCGACTTCGTGCAAGCACTGATGATGCTGCTATTTCCTTTCCTGTCTTCACGACAATCTATTCAAGAGAGTATGGGTATATCGTGCATTCGGCTTCCGAGATGCTTTCCTCTTGGTGGCACTCGGCGGACTAAGCAATTTCTTCTTCACCAAATTTTGAAGCTTCTCGCAGCCTTTCACAAGGATTTCCCCACCTAACTCGATTCCTGATTCCTATGCCCGGCGCTTTACAGCTTGACGGATCGGAGTACCCTTTGATACGTCACCGAATATTTTCGCACCTGTCTCTAATGCTTTCTTTCCGAGGTATTTCGCCCCTTCCTTGACGAGAGGCAAGGCAAACCGAGCGGCACTTGCCAAAACGTTTCCGAACCCATGCCCCCTCTGATAAAGCTGTCCGCTGTACACATCCAAACCTCCTCCAACTTGATCGAGATAATACTTCTCGTATGGGCACATATCGTTAAGTAAAAAATAGAGAACGAGTAGGACGAAAATGAAGTTTCACCATTGACTTCCCGTGCTGAAATGGTACGGGGTCTCCCGACTCTGTTCTCCCCCTCAAGTAGTTGTGTAGTAAGAGCTATATCACGTCTTCAATCCTCGAATAATAGCCGTGCGGAATTTCGTACGTTCCAATCTTCTTATCCGTTTTAACCGAGATGAAATACATGTTGTCGGTTACATTTTCCTAAGAATGGGGGTAAACGATTTCCACCAGTCCGACTTCCCATCACCCATTTAGAGCGAGGGGTTCTGGTAAATACGTCTTGAATCTGGTAACTGTATTCTCGGGAAAAAAAATCTGGGGAAGTGTCACTAGGAAGCGTCACATAAAAGCTCATCTTGGTGACTGGCATAAAAGAAAAAATCGGGCAACAGTTTATTGAATTTTTTTTTCATTTCGTATTCTGAAACCCAGGAATTGAAGGACTCCGGATAACCAAGCCATTTCACAAAATACTCATTATTTCCCTTTCTTTTCCTTTGTCGGATGACAGTTTCAACCTTGAAGTAGCCTGCAAGATCCGGTCTCACTTTCTGAAGCTCCGTGTGCTTCGGTACTGATAGTGACGCTCGGTGATGGGCAGTGTCCATTTGCGCACTCCGTGCACCCCCCTGCGCCAGATTGCGCACACCAAGGTTTTCAGCTGGGAGAGACACATGGCTCATATGCATACGGATAATGCGATTCCCAGTTTTTCGTTTGAGCACGCAAGAAATTGCGAGGACGTGAGACGCGCAAAAACTAATGAATGTGTGGCTCCTCCATCTGATATTTTGTACCCTGGTGGAAATACAGAGATTCAGTCCTTTCCAGGAAAGTCCTTTGCCGTACAGGTGAAAATGATCGGAATCGTTATATCAGCCCGTAGAAATTGTTTATTTCCGAAAAAGGCCCAGTTTCACGCAAGCAGGATTCATTTTCGCAGCTAGAAGTCCTTTTACTCTTAAATCAACCCGAGACGATTGAGGGCATGATGACAGGAATTCGCTTCCATCTCTTTCGGCTATCAGGAAAAGCTATGGCGGTGATGACGCCGATCGGCAGGCCACCTTTCCGTTTGAATTCTTCAACAATCTCGATATTCGGGGTCTCTTTCCGCACGCCCTAAACCTATAAATTGGAGCCATCCTGACGCTCGTACGAAGTCTTATGATTGGGAACGAGAAGGGCAGCCTAGGGGACTAAAATTCTCCATTTCATTTGAACCCACATAGGGTAAATTCCCCAGTTTTGGCCACGCTGGTACGACTCCCATAGGAAGTGGACACCGGGAAACACTAATAATAGGTCCTCGTACGGGAAGACTTGATGGAATGCTTGAAAACGGCCAGATTAACTAATTATGCTAGATTTAAGCTTCACTGGCCTACAACTGGAGACCGATCAGAAACCGGGGTGTTTACCCTAGTAGTTGAGGTGATCACGCGTGCGCTTCGTCGCTGCGTTCACTTACCCTGTATTACCCTTACTTACCCTCACTTACACTGGACACGTCATCCAAAGTCAGCATACCGTTCCATCTTTGCCAACATTAATTCCCTATCGAGCTTACCTACGGTAAGACTTTGAACAAGTCTCAGGGACAGAGATTCAGGTTATCGATGGACCGAAGCAGGGTGAAACTGATACTGGCACCATTACCGACAGCGTGGTCTATGAAGAATAACTTCTTCGTTTGTCAAATCCGTTCGTTGGGATTATTTTGTTCAGTATGATATAAAATTTCCGTTTCGTTCCCACGTTTGTCCCGTTTCTTGATCTTTCATGGTTCCTTTCATATTTATTTACTTTACTCATGTTGAACTAATTTTGGTTATAATTTGTGCATATTGGCTGCGTCTCATATATTGCCGAATATTGGCACGCTGTGTCTCAGCATCTCTTTGATCCATGTACCATGGTGATTTGTAGATCAAGTATTGGCAGCGGGAAGCTGGCTAAGACTGTTCTTAGTTCATGTGCAATGAGAAAAAAAAAGGATATGTACAGGTAGGTCGCTAGTTACGTAAAATACATCTCGTGTCTTTCCCATTCACGGCAGCTTCGACGTCATAAATTGGCAATGCAAATTCAAATAAACTTGCAGCCCTCTACTATGGGCAAGGGAGCCTGAGGACGTGCCACCGCATGCTCTCAGGCACCCGCTCATCCGTAATGCATACGGCGGAGCCGGCCTCCCCGCTGTCGCATACTACCCCATCGCGTGTGCTACGTGATAGTCATGCGTAGTCTATTAACCAAGTGGAAGCGTCCAGGCTCTGGCCTCCCATCCGCGATTCTTGATGGGAGTCAACTGCCAGAGACCGGACTTGGTTCGCTTTGCGTCAATCGAGATTGAATCCATTGGTTCTCAGAAATTTCATGCTGATATTTATATATTAATGAAAATTTCCAATTTGGATGGGAAAGTGCGTCCTACTTGTTTCGCCTGCAGGATTCGTCCCGATCCCTCACGAGACTGCGGCCAGGCCTGTCAGTCTGGAATCTCTCACGGCGGTTCGTGTCGTTTAACCCACGTTCTTTTTTGTTGCGATTCATTTAATTTATTTTGCTGCGATTCCCTAATTTCAATAAAACTAGCGACCGCAGGCCGATAGTTTTATTGAAATTAGAATATATCCTTAAATTCGAGATAGAGAAATTATCCGAACTGATAAATTGGAATATACCATTGAATTAGGCGTCGAATGAGCGGAAATTTAAACATGTTTACATAAAGATATGAAGCAGTTCAGTTCAAACTAAAGATAAAAAATTTCCAAACTTCAAGAAGTTCGAAAGTGTTGTCTTCCAGCTAATTTTATTGTCATCTCTGTCAATTTTATTGCACACCTCACAAGTAAATCAGGAATGAAGGTATGAATCACGAATGGAAAAGACCATTTCAATTTCGAAAAGCGACTAATGAGACAAAGTCACCGCGTGTTAGGCCGCAGTTGAGTGACAATCATTCACCACCGCTTCCGGCCTCTTTCCACTTTCACGGCCTAGCCTATGGCCCAGAATGGCAGAACCTTGCAAGCCTGGCGCTTTAGGTCGTGGATGACCTGGCCTATGGCCTAGAATGGCGTAGCATCATAACTTTCGGACTCTTTAAATGAAAGTATTTGATATTAGATTAGATATTAGATAGATTAGATACTTTAGATCAGTGATGAGCAAACTTTATTGAACTACTGGCCGCAAGTGAACCTTTTAGGTTCCCGGCGGGCCTCATGTATATTTTTTAAATACTGAATTACGGGATTATTTTGGTACTCCGCAGGCATGAAGCTTAATTCCGGCTTTGTAAGCCACCAGGTAGTAAAATAGTTGATGCTAATGATTTGCAAAGAACTCATTTTTTTTAAATTCTCATATTTTCACTAGGTAAAATACTAAGCAAGCCCCTTGCTCCGAGAGCAGTGATACTCTGTCCAAGAAGAGAGAGAGGGGGGATATTTTCAGCGGAAATACAGCATTGATGTTATATTTATTGCTTCGGTATCGCTTGCAGTGGGCAACGGAATCCTTGAGCGTACGTGCGCTCTGCTCTTGGTGGCAGCCAAGAGGGAAAAAAATTCAGTTTCCAATGCCCCTCGGGCCTTCACTGAAGAACTTACAAGAAGCTGACATGAAAAACCGTATCGTCAAAGTGATATGAAAGCTCACTTATAGGGCTTCTCCTGAAATAAAGCAATGCCACGCCTTATGAAGCCCTCCAAGAAATCGGGAACGAGAATGCCTTGAAAATCTGGCAGTACCACTCCTGTTTACAAGACTTTATGCAAATTCAGCACTCAGATTATCGTCCTGACCCGATGTCATTCCATTCATCGCAGATTCTTTCGCGCAAGTGGGTGCTAGTTTCCAAAAGTGCGAGAGTATTCACATTGGTTTAGTGTAATATTCTTGGTTTTCGTTTCCTGGCTATTTGGTTCGTCCTGTAGTCTTTCTTTAATGGCAAATGAAATGAAAAGTGGCATGGTTTCTTAGGCCAAAGATATGCAAAATGTCATGTTTTTCCATGGGGGGGGAGGTCTCCCATCATTAAACTGGTATGATACCACTCACCTATAATATGAATACTTATAGCTGTTGACTTACGTAAAAGGTATTCTTTCGGTTGATGAGGTGAGATCTTGTAGCTGTTCTTCACGAATGTAAGATCTCCAGGACAGGGAAGGGACCTGTTCCCTGAATGGTGGCTATAGCAAGACAGACCTTCTCTGTGACGTGGACGAGGAAATACGTGTACCGATCAATGAGTATTTTACCTAGATGTGGCCTGTATACTGGTCATAATCAATGCGAGATCCCAGAGACGCACCTCTATCGATTATCATGGGCTTTCCGGGTAGCATGTATACAAAACACCCTCGATTCCGGAACTCAGACAAAGCGGGTCACCGCGCAAATTCGTTAACAATGGTATCCCAACTTGCACACTAATATTCGATACATTTTGGTTTGGCACGGGTTTGAGATAATTTGGCGATGAAGTCTCTTCTGTAAAAGCTCGCTTAAGTTAGAGCAGCCTCCTTTTTTCAAATCGTTCTAATCCAAAGAAATGAATGGGCTGTTTATCAGCCATGGACTGACAAACATGGCGTGCATGAGACACACGCGTAGAAACCGCCAATTTTTCATGAACCACAACAAAATTTCCCTTGGGTTATTTTTCTATTTCTATGCTCATTAAAGGATCAGGTTACCTGCAAAGTATCATACCATTTAATCGCAAATTATATGAGTTTCATGCTCAGTTCACCTTTCTCGCTGCTGAATCACTGCTGATATGCGACCAATAAAATGTTGCACTGACCTGTTCATCATGTCTTTTGGGATTCGTCTTACTTCTCTCTTGATGTTGTCATTCAACTCTTGCAGCAGCCTTGGATCATTCGCATTCACCCTCACCTTTAGATATCCACAAAAAAAAAGTTTCAAGCAGGGACTTTTGGCTAAGTTTGGCGGGGATCAAATGATTTGGTTCAGGTGTGTTTGGTTGCCTCACTAACGAATGTCACACCACGTACACCACATTTTTAATGCGAACAGGTGAAATTTGCAGCAATTTTTCGAAACCAGCTGTTAAAGAGAAATTCGCGAGCCGGAGAAAATGAATTGGCGGGTCGGATCCGGCCCGCGGGCCGCCAGTTGGACACCCCTGGTTTAAAGAATAGAGGTCTGGAGAGTGCGGTAGTCAGATGTGCTCCATTCGATAGGAATGTAAACGACTGCTTGAAAAATGTTTCTTCAACTAATCCAGAAAAGTATACAGCTGAAGCTGTTTTTATTCTAAAGCGAATTGGAGCAACTTTAGCTGGGTGTGCCATGCTATACGTACACGGTGCGCCCAAAGTGAGGAAATATGGGGAAAGCCTTGCCAAGGCGTAGGTCCTTGGATTAGGAATAGGCTTAACTCACATTTACATCCTGTAGTAACCCAACCCGATAAAATTCCGATGTTCCCTCACTTAAGAGCTCCATCTTTACATTTCCCCAATGATGAGATGCATGACATCAAGTTTAAGTATCTGTGACATTTAAACCACCGGGTCATTTTGTCACGACCGAATTGAAACTCACATTTGTCAGCCTCCTCTTGAAGTACAGACGTGTTTTTTTTTGTCTTTTGGCTGTTCTCATAGTAATCCGACCGTTTGTCAAATTTAATGGAATTCTGAGATGGTCGAGCACAGATCATTCCCTCACTTAAGGTGGAGTGATCCTCCTCTAAACAGTGTAAATGGGCATTGCCTGACTTAGGTAGGGGTGCTGCAAAGAAAAACATGCATCTCAACATCTTGTAACCGTTCCACGTTTATCGCATAACCGATATATCATTTTTGCGTTAATGAAACTGTTTCTCCCGTAGAAAACGATAAGACTTTTTTTCATCAGCCCATATATTTGTAGTATGTAGACATGACATCATTGTCACATTTCATGTGCCAAAATAAATAATTTTTTTTTAGTGGGCCTGCAGGGCAGAACACACTGACTATCCCTGCTGTGAATTAGCATTCCGAGTGAATGTTTGCCAGTCTTGTTCCAAACAGGACATGTGAATTCAAAATTTGGAGCTCTCAAAACTCAGAGGGAGAATCATGTTTTCTTTAAGTTTTCCTAATGCTCCAGTTTTCTGAGGCAAATTAGAACATTAGATATTCTTGCGCACTTTTCCAAACCTCCTCCCTTGTGGCGTTGCCGTCACTGCAGGCAATGAAGGTGTCTCTCCTTATTTCAATGTCCTTAAAATCTCTAGTTGCCATGCACCTCTAATGCATAGGGCACACAGAAACTGGAAGTCAGCGCCGTACACAACTCCCATACATGTACACAAGCGCAAGGAGACTAGTTACACAGGTCCTCCCCCGAAGTCCCTCCAAAGCATGATATGATCTCACAATCTCATCTCGACATCACAGGTCTAACTGGAAATAAAGAAAAATGCTTTCCTTGATAGGGTTGCAAATGCTGAAAATATCATAAGTTCGATGATGAGATCATTTTTTTGGTGCGAGATAATGTAAATTTGGTGATACCAGCACCTGTGATGGTGCAATATATTTGGTTAAATCAAAAATAAGAATTTGGTGATTGATTCCAATTTGGTGAAAATTCAGTGTGATCTGGTGATGGAGTCAATATTTCTGCGGGCTGAAAATATTTGGTGACAAGTTCATTATTATTTGGTGGGTGATTAAATATATTTCAATTATTATTGGGCTGTATTTACAATACCTTTTTCAGCGACATTTCAATTTTTATTGAAATACGCAATCACTTATTTTGCCTAGCTCTGATAATTGGTACAAAGTGCCATGTTTTTATGGATTACATTCCAGCATTAACCTTTTCCCCCATAATATCAATAGTTTCAGTTTCATTTCTCCCGGTTTACACTTGGGATAGGATGATAAATGAAAAAGATTATTCTTGCTGTTCTGAAATATGACACCCATACATTGAGCCACGATGCATGCAACTGGCATTTTCGAGGACCTTAAGTGGAATATGCAAGAATCTCGAGTATGCGATTCCCATACTCTGCTAAATTCACACTGGTGGATTTTCTACGCACAAGCAAATCCACACGTGCGGAGTATGTGAGGTTTACTTTTACAAGGGTATAACGGTATGCTTCTAACTCGCTGCTGCGGATGGGACGTTAGATGAAGGAAGGGAGGCTGCAAGATGGCACCATTCTTCACCCCGGTCCTACAATGCTCTGATCCTGGGACTGCAGGCGAGACAGCATTCCCGAGTTATTTGGAACATTTCACTTTCTGCTCAACAACTGTATGCATAGCCACCATGTGTAAGGTATTTGCTTCCTACGGACCTGAGAGAAGTGTCTATTCAAAGAAATGACCTGGAACCGATTTTAAGCATTTACCTCCGCACCAAGTTTCTCTTGCTTATGAAGTCGCTACCCTGTATTGTTTAGACACTTGAAATTCTCATTCAACTGAAGAAAATGGCAAGCGCACTGGGATTTAGTTACAGCTGTATGGTTCAATAGGAAATGCAAATCCATGTTAAAGGAATACAGCCCTTTTATTTCAAGATGGTATCTATGGTTGGTTGGATGGTTCAGCGGAAGTAATTGATGGCAACCGAGATGGCGAGGAGTACCACGAGGATCGCTATGACCCCATCCTTTCCGCTGAAAAATAAATGTTAAATCTCAAATTACAATGCTGAGAATACTGAAATATACATTTTAAATAACATGCCAGCTAAACACTGAAATGAAAATAAACTTGGTAGAGTGAATGGGAAAAGTAGGGGGAAAAGGAAATAAAAAAGTGCTACGTATGACTTGGAGTTAAAGCATAAAATCGTCAAAAAATTATTATAGTAAGACTCATAAGGAAACTCATAACTCAAACATAATGTGAAACGATTGGTTCCTTTTGTATTCTTCTAAGTTCCAGCAGAAAAGCATGAACAGGCTGGCAACAGTATCAAAGCTAATATACCCAGAGATCTGATGACGTCACGACTAAATCCATAGGAGCCGATGGAAACTATAAGAAAAGGAACTATCGCAAACGCTCGATGCTTCTCAAACGAGATTTCGATAAAGAGGAAGGCATCACCTTAATATCTTGTAAACTTGTTGCATCATATAGTGTGTGTCATTTGCTTTTTTCTCGATCCTGTCTGCTTTCTCTTGTAGCACAGCCGTCTCACCCAATTGTTTCATGAGCATCTCCTCGGTCTTTTCATGTTCAGAGCTGCGAAATTCCCCCTGCTGCAAAAATTTGCGTTATGGATTGGATTTCGGTTTCAACTTTATTCTGCTTTTAAAATGAAGTAATTGCATTTAAATGGACGAATTCGTCTAGTGAGCACGAAAGGATAGGATAGTAGTGCACAGCTGAACATGAACAAAAGCAAGTCCTTATTTGCAGCATCTCCCTTCACATAGGAAATAAATGTCGACCGCTGGGCAAGCTTTTCATACCTGCTGTTGTCGATCGCTGCCGTTCCGCTTCTGCAAGGAGCTGGAATCTTCATCTTCCTCTGCAACATAATCAAACATCATCAGTTCTCCAAATCAGTTAAATGAAATACAAAGGGCATTGGAAAAATACGAGGGGCAATCCAAAAGTTTCTGCCCTGGAGTACCCAGTCAGCAATTTATCTCTGCATCAAGTGTAGCTTATCTCCGAGGTTCGCCTGTTACAAGCTTGGGCCAAGTACATCCGCCCACACATGGATCCATGGGCTATGGGTGACGTGCATGGGCCGTAGCGGAAATGACCGCGTTTTTTGTGGAACCCTCATCGGTGGGCCAAGTTTGGCTTACGCGTGGGGCACCTTATTAAAAAAGTAACCTGGCTGGTTTGTCTGCACGTGGAAGCATGGCACCAACGTGGCGTATGAGTGGGCCGCTCAATAAATGTCCGCTTTTTCTGCGGGAACCTGCTAAAATGGTGAAGACATTTCTATCTACAGTACTAGTACTACTGGTACTGGCATAACCCCCTGCCCAAAGCATGAGTGGATATGGATAAACCGGAGGCATATGGTAATACAGGAATTTATTTACCCAAGAAACGTATTGATTATAGTACGCTTCAGAGGAAGGTCCATTCCCTATTGGTTTAAACTGGGAGAGTAAATTTTGGTTGCTACTGGTTCGTAATGTGAATTCTCGTTCCTTGATGATTCATGTCCCCATCCTTTGCCAACCCGGATTCATTAATTATTAGTGGTCAAGATGAGCTTCGGCCAAACTCGTATGATTAAGCCATTCAAACCGTATCTCTATTAGCAAAGGGTACGTGTGTGAACGTATGAAAGTATGCACTTACGTCCTTAGGAAACTTCCAGCATATACGCTATATTACCAAAAGTATTGGGACTAGCCTCCCTACGCCGATAACAGGTTGTCCCAGAGGTCATGTGCATCACCGCTGCCTAGAGGTAAAGGGTGATTATAATGTCTTGCAATCACTTCTGGGAAGAATAACTCCGTAACAAATTATCCAAATTTATTGACATTCAAAGGTTATACATGTGAAGTCATGGAGTATGTGAATGCAGTAGCAAAATCGAGTTGTGCTACATTACGCTACAAGTGTTCCATAAGCGCCCCGTTCTGATGCATGCCCTTGGGAATGGCATCTTTGAGCATGGGCAGTGATTTCATATGGTTTCGATACACTTGGTCTTATACGTATTCCCATAACCCGGATTCTGCACGGGTGAGATCAGATGATCTTACAGGCCATGAAATCGGAAAATCACGGCTGATGATGCTGTCAGGCCCAAACGTGTTAATAAGCAATCCTTCACATGTGGTGACATCATCTTCATGTGCCATGAAGATGATGTCGCCAAGAATGCCACGTTGTACCAAGCCGGGAAGGACAGCTTCCGCCAGAAGCTTATGATATCGTTCCCCGTTGACGGTGCACGTCTTCGGGCCACGTGGTTCTTCCAAATACGGACCAATCAGGAATGATGCCGTGAAACCACACCAAGCAGTCACTGATGTCATTCTAATCCACATGACATGAATTTCATGCAAATCGGATGCACTGTTATGGAATCATCTCGGAGGTGATTGCAGGACTTTATAATCACCCTGTATAAAGAAAATTGCAATATGTCAGTCACAGTCAGTATGGCGCGTGGATCGGAGTTGGTGGAATTTTAACGTGGAAAAATGGTTCTCTTATCGCAGGCGCACTGTGTCTGCCATATGACCATGTACTTTGATCAAGGTATCATACTGTCAAACACTGACCAACAGATAACAGATAATCTTTATATGCCTTTACAATACCTCGATGCATATGACCTTGGCAACTATCTGTTATCGGTGAAGGTAGGTTTGTCCCGATACTTTTGTACAATGTAAGTAATGACTAGAGAATTGTTTTATGCGCTAAAGTCCTAAAATATGTACATACTGTAGTTATGCGAAAAAATGCCGAAATATGCAGGAAATTGGTAAAATATGAGATAAAATGCTTTCAAAAATTCACAACAAATAGAGAATTTTTTTAATTAAAGAGTTATTTCACGATTACACATTAGCTCAAGTTAGCAACACTTTCAGAGCCTCAGGGTGAAGTGTGAGTTGCAGCAGGAGCACTTTTCCGTTATTGCAGCAATGTGAAACAAATGCCCCCTTCCCTACAGCAAACTGTACAGCCTGACAGTGCTCGCTGCGGCAAATGACTGCAGTTATTGAGACGACATGGAGAGACATGACTTAATGTCCCGAGTTCCGTGGTGTAATGGTAGCACACCTGACTGGCAAGCAGGAGTTCCGGGTTCAATTCCCGGCCGCCCCCCGGCTTTCGACACCTGAGTGCTGCGTTTCTTGCATCAAGTTACTCAGTAGGCTTCACGGCTCTCCTAATCCTGAGCTCAGCATTCGCTGCCCCTTGCTGTTCAGCGGCTCTACCCTCCCTACGTACAGCTGCGTGCTGTTCATCACTCATTCTAGCCATTACCGCTAGCACCTCCTAAAGCACCGATTTAGGTATTTCGTACCGCAACTGCAGTGGCAAGCGTTGTTTCCGTGCCAGCACCAATCGTTTTTTTATCTGCAGCGACTGCCTCATCGCTGTCCTGTGGGACCTCCTTCAATATTTTTTCTTCGCATTTAACCTCACCTCGCAAAAAAAATACAATTCACTTGTATTTATATTGATTTTCCTTGGTAGTCTGCAGTTCCCTCTCCTCAGAACAGTTAAAAGCATGTGTTCTGTTGAAAAAACTTATGCAAAATAACCTACCTTAACCTAATCTAACATAACGTAACTTTTTTAAACCCTTCGGAATTGAGTAAAAGTGGTATTTTATTACTCCGCAAAGGACACCCTTTCAAATTATATATGACTCATTGAATTCTGTTTTAAGTGCCAAAATAACATATTGGGCATACTCCTTTGTCATGAGAAAGAGCATTCAAGGCCAGAGACGGTGGCCAATCGTCTGTGTATGTCCATTGGAATCTGGCTACGAGAATCAGACTGTCAGTATGTGGAGAGTGCTCAATATTGCACTTCAATGTTCATTTTGAGGTCAGGTTAAGCGGTTAACCTCGATTGACAAGTGTATACAGGCTGCTTCTCTTAGCCTGGAAGTTTCTCTACAAATGACCGCCTGGGACGGATTTATACATTTATAGGCTGTAGAGCAGGGCAACGATAATTATGATTGAATTTACAGTTCTTTGTGTATTGTCAAACATAGAATATGGTTCCATACGCTCAAGAAGTAATAGGATAATATACAGGGTGGTTTTTACGTCCCAATTTTATTGAAAAACTCAAAATTCTTACAAAAATGTACTATGTGCACTTCACATTGTCAATAATGAACTAAATAAAACTGGTGATAGTAAATTAAAGTTCAGTTATTAGCATTTTTTCTGAAGTTCCACATGACCACCTTCTAAATCGATACATAACTGCAATCGATCTGTTGTTTCCCTGAACGTTCAAGATGTTCAGAATGTCAGGGGTTATGGTGGTAATAGGTACGATCTCTTAAATCTTCAACATTGAGAACCTTTGTGCTGTAAACCTTTGACTTAATGTAACCCTATTCAAAAAAGTCCATGGGGGTTAGGTCAACTCATCTTGAAGCCAACATTTTGTTTGACCCTCGACCAATCAAATGGTTCGGGAACTGCTTATTAGATAATCTTACACATGTTCGCGAAATGAAATTTGAGTTTCAAGATCCCCTGACCTAACCCCCTTGGACTTTTTACATGGGGCTACATAAAGTCAAAGGTTTACAGCACAAACGTTCCCAATGTTGAAGATTTAAGAGATCGTATCTATGCTGCTGTTAACACCATAACCCCTGACATGCTGAGCATCCTGAATGTTCAGGGAAACAACAGATCGATTGCAGTTATGTATCGATTTGGAAGGTGATAATGTGGAGCTTCAGTAAGTGAAAAATTTTAACTGATTTTTAATTTACTATCTAGTTTTATTCAGTTTATTATTGACAATGTGAAATGCACAATTATGCATTTTCGTAGTAATTTTAAGTTTTTCAATAAAATAGATTGGTACTTCATGACCACACTGTATCTTGAAAGAGAAAAGAGATGGGGATACCATTGGGCGAAGACTCGCCATCAACAAAGTCAGTTCTATCCATTTCATTCATAATATCTTTCACAGCATTGAAAGTTGGCTTTGGATTCTTTTTATAAAGGATGACGAAAATCTCGTCAATCTGCTTCCTGTATTTCATTTTTCTCAGCTCTTCTTCTTCAATTTTGGTGATTAGTTTTCTCTTCACCAACTCATCGAGGAAGCGGGTTGTATTCAGCGGATACTCTCGGTCAAGAATCAAATGCTTCAAGCTGCTCAGGTCCTTTGGACGCCGATCAGACATTGCGCAATATCAAAGGCCAAACTGACGATTCAGATGGAATCACGACACTAGAATCACTCAGAAGCAGGCAATCTGAAAGAAAATCGGTGACTGAATGAAAGCAATATGAACTCGTTCCGCGTGAGATCCAGGAGAGTGGGGCATTAGACGCTACCAAAGCCTATTGATCCTATTACCTTTCTTCAACCCTTTCCCGCGACAAAATTCAACCGTCCGGTATTCCTTTGGGAGCATCAGATTGAAATGGTGGCTAGCATTGGCCGATCGATTTGGTGGGATATGGAGATAGCTCATTCGGACATTCCTAAACTAACAGAACGGTTCTCACGTTGTATTCCTTACTTCCTAGAGGCATTTCCCCCTCAGAATTCGTCGAAACGGGTGGAGGAATTCTAGATAGGCCTAACGTTCCGCGTCGTCACTGAAATGGTTCATGAAACTCGAAATAGACCTCTAATCGGTCTAACGTTACACGTACTCTTCTAAAAGGTCCATGAGAGACTGAATAGGCCTGCGATTGGCCTAACGTTGCACGTCCTCGACGAGATGTCTTGAAGACCATTGATTAATCCTTTTAGCCTTAATTGTCCCAATAAGTCGAGGATTGAATTTATTTTGAACGAAAGAATATAGGCCTAGGCCTGACCCGAAGGCAGTGCATCGGCTAACCCTTTCAGACCTGGCATCCATTCTAATCGACATAGTATTTTCAATGTGCCTATGGATTCTTATCTTAGGATTGGATGGATATTCTTAGGATTCTTGTGACTTTACATATTACACTCCAATGGCCCCAACAATGGATAGCCCACTTCAAAAGGAGGACTTCTTTCACCTGTCAGTTTTGTCGTCTTCATTTATGCAATTAAATTTGTAGTACATAATACAAGGTATGACATGGTAAATTTATACAAAATACAAAAACAATATATAGAACAAACAAACTTAAAGTACAATAACAAAAGAGCTCAAAAACAAAAGTATATTATTCCGATAATGGCTTTAGTTCAGGTATGAAAAGGTTAAGCCTAGGCTTAACGTTAATGAGTCCCATAGAGAAGGGGGGTGGGGGAGGTGGGGTTGGGGTTGAAGAAAAGGAAAGCCTTTGAAAAATAGTAGTGGTAGAGATCATGTGAAAACTAAGAAAAGTGATGAGGCACAGCACGTCTCCGTAATCACGCCACGATTCACTGCCTCACGCAGTATGCGTTTTCCATAAGGATACCACCATGTTGTCACCTAAGTTGAGTCATGGTGCCGTACGTCATAGATAAGGGTAGGATCGGTTGTTGGACGTTCCTAGAACGTATCATTCCCCGCATAAAACTTCCAACTAAGTATTCAGAAACGTATGTCTAATGTGGTATTGGCCCCACAAAGAAGGTATCCAATATATTATACATTTGGAAGGACGAATGGATTGAAGCAGCCTGGGCCAACCGGATCAAGTAGCCCCCTGCAATGACTTATTGGTATTTGAAAAAATACCCATATCATGGCATTG
This sequence comes from Darwinula stevensoni, assembly GCA_905338385.1. Taxonomy (NCBI): domain Eukaryota; kingdom Metazoa; phylum Arthropoda; class Ostracoda; order Podocopida; family Darwinulidae; genus Darwinula; species Darwinula stevensoni. Next base: position 6,213 of record CAJPEV010004528.1, on the reverse strand, counting down.
ACAGGAATACCTACAGTAAATAAGAAAACGGAAAAGTAGAAAAGTTAAATTTCTTTCCCACTTATCTGTTTCATTTCTTAAGTTTGCTTTCCACTTAGCACCATTCTCGGAAAAGCGAAGATAACGAGGGCTCTCTTGCTTGTTTGACTTGGACTTGGTCGCGTGTTCAAGTTATCAAGAGGAAGTCGAGCATTTCCTATTGTTGCCTCTGCTATCAGGAAAACTCAGAGAGCCAAGAGTCGAGGGTTTCTCTATGTTCGCATTCTCCCAGCAGTTCAATAAAAATGAATGAATTTTCAATAGCACCAGATGAAGATTCCTCATTCCATAGAAGTGAATAAAGTCTAGCAAAAGATGAACAATATCGCATTTATCTGGCTTAATTGCCCAGAAGAAATATAACGTTAGGAACAATTCTTTCCTGTATAGTAGCAGTATGTATAGCAAGAATGCAGGAGACAAGGCGTTTTTAATACATTATAGTGTTGTTTGGTTATGTTTTTTTTGTACTATTAGAGATCAACATAATATTCGCTTCATGAACCCAACCGAGAAAGATCATGAAGAGAAGCTGGGAAAGCGTTTGGAGAATGCGAAAATGTGTACAAAACAAAGGGGAAAGGAACTTTTTAATCTAAAATTCAATCAGCCAAGCTGAACGTTTCCCATCACCCATGTTCGTTTATAAACGGACTAGCGGCATGTGGCCGTAATTGCGGCCTACTACCCAAGTGCGTGTACATTCCTTGTCACAGCTCATCAACTACGAACTGTCTTAGGCAGATTGCAGCTTCCAAAACGCGATCTACTGTTCACGATGTATGCATCAAAGAGATGCTTAGGCACAGCGTGCTACACCCGCCAGAATGGGCAAAAAACTTACCAAAAATTAGTTCGATGTGTGTCAAGTAAACAAAAATGATGGGAATCATGTAAGATCAAGGAACTCGACACACCCAGGAAAGAAACTGAGTTAATTTCATAATGAACAAAAACAGAAGAAGAAAACCGACAAAAATTTACCTAGAACTAATACCTAGAGCACTGGTAAAATTACTTAGTCCATGAAAATTAAGCTCTATTGTGATTAAAAAACGAACGAGGGAGCCTTAACACTTTGCGTACCGCTCACGGAGACCTCCGTTTTTGAGTCCCTTTGCCCGAAAAAGTCTTAGCCTAAAACGGCATCGAGCTTTATGCTAAGGTAACTGAGGCTTAGGTCAGAGCGGCGGAACGACGGGGTAAATGCGCGGTACGCAATTTATTAATAACGAATATAACTTTCGGTCATATAACTAGGATGCTTGCAATGAAGACCGCCTTTCCCTTACCTTGAAGGTCTAAAAAATAAATGAATACAGTAACCAGGAGAACAACTTCTGCGAAGACGGAGTGGGAACAAAATAACCGCTCGCGACGATTTCATCGTCAAAAAGGGACCGCTGAGCCATGTACTACAATATAATAAAACCTGCTCAGATAGGAAAGAAAAAGGTCTGCCGCATCCAGTGGGGCAAGACAAAACCGCTCACAGCTGCACTCGGACGAAGGAAAAAACCGCTGCCACCAGTGTCACGTGGAGATCTTTCTCCCCCCTCCTTTCAGTTTGCGAAATGACGTCCCTATTGCCGTAATTTTCATTCACGCGGATGGAGGAGTATTTGAATAATGACAAAGCAGAACAACTTTAAAGGTGCTTTGATGTCGAAGAGAATGATTCGATAACTCAGAGCAGATTCATCTCAATTTCATAATTGGTGCTGTTGAACTCAGATAACTAAAAGAAATTAACATATTGAATGGAAGGGTTTTGAAGGGTAAGAAATGAGCTCGCTGTCAAGTCAGTAGCCCAGGTCAATGGAATTTGAGCGATTGACCTCGTCAACTTGATCCTCTTCTCACGCTCTCCAGGTTCCTCTAGTGACCTCAGGAATTTCGGGAGGGTCAAATGACAGGTGGGTTGAAAAATGACCCTTTATGACACCTGACTTCCCCTTTGACGGCAAGGGGCACCTGTGGGGCGTATTCAGTCAAAATGCGCTTGTCGGATCAAGGTACGAAAGGATTTTCTTCCGAGTTCTTGACCAGTGCGAAAGTCCCACCATTCGTTCCGAAAGTGTGAGTCAGTTCCAGGCGGAATTTCTGAACAAAAGCCAGCCACTTGTGCCTTTGCTCCTGTGGATGACAGTGATCAGCCTCTTTATCAGTTTCAAGACGATTTGCTATCTATTGAATATTAGGGATTAAGTCTAGGTTCAATTTTTTTTTTAAATTTAGAATAAATAGAAAGATCTACGTATATTACAACACTCCCTATGGCCCGATCTATTCAAATCAACGGAATTCGTCATGAACTCCTCAAGCTAGGTCAATGTACTTCCAAGTCTACACAATCCATGAAATTGATACAGCATAACGATGCCTTAGTTGCCTATAAGAACCACAAAACAGTCAGGGGAAGGGGAGCTCCGTTGCTCATGGTACATATAAATAACACAAAATTCGTGTTGTAAATCCACGAATGGGCGAATAAGGGTAAGGGTTAGGTTGAAGGTTCGTGTGAAGTCAGACCTTTGAAAATTTCAGCTTCGGAAGGAACATTTCACTTGTCACTTGGAATGCGACTATCCTACCCATCGTTGGATATTCGTCATTGCGGAGACAGTTACTTGAATCGTGGGAGCGGGCGGAACCAGATGGGGTATTATACGAGGGAGGAGGCATGCAGGGGAAAACGTGACCGATTCCTGCAGGATTCTCAGACTTTACATCAGTCAAATCACTATAAATCAGAAAATTATGAATATTTTGGCATATAATCGGGCAGAGCCCTTCATGACAGTCGCTTCTAAATATCGGTGCACAAAAATCGTAGCATTTCCTATTCGTTCCCGAGTAATTCGGGTCCGAAGAAAATGGCTTAAAAAAAAACGTGATTTTCGAAAGTGTTTTCAATTGGCACGCGAAAACTGTCTATAGGATCTGAACGTCACTTAATAAAGATGCAACTAGTCATGAGGCAAAATTGTATATATGGATTTCTCGATGCGTTGCTTACGACGGATTTGGGAGGAGCAAACGTGAAGCGCAACGAGACGAGATTTTCGCAAAATTCGTTCCCCATCCCGAACCCGTGGTAGTATCATCGAGAATTTTACATCATTGTTTAGAATAGAATCTAAGGAAGAGAATGAAACGAATTTCAAAGTTCTGCGTGGAACGATGCCGGATATAAAAGCCTCTGAAGAGACCCATCGAAATCGTGACCTTAGTCTCGAAAAGTGGCTCATGGACCCTCCTTCGAGGTCCCTAACAATATTTATAGAGCGGAATTTCGATCCAGGGGGGTTAATTTTTATCTTNATAACCTCCCAACTAATGCCGAAGGCATTCCTGGGAATTATGTAGGAAAGGGGGAATGTCCCTCGGTCTCTCCTCTTCCCTGCCGACCTTGGGAGAGGTTGAGTCCTTTACTCTTCCCTACATCGTTGAGCCACTGTCGTTCCCTGGCTGGAACGTTTGTGGTGAACGTTTCCCCATTGTTTCGATGGATTTCCGGTGGAATACGGGTCTAATCATCTGCCATTTCCATGGATATTATGGAGAAATGGCAGATATTGCGATCGGTCTGTCACTTGTTTCATTTTGTCTGTTCGCAGTATCCACTGCAACCGGACAACACGACTTGCTGCGCAAGTGCAGCTTTCCGCCTGGGGCGGGGTGCCTGTCCTCCACTAAAACATCCACTTCACTTCTAGCCCTCGCGGATGATTGATACATAATAGACAATGGGACAAAGCGGCTGCTCGCGGTCGCGTAGACAGGGTTGCTAGGCGTGCATGTGAAATGGCGCATCTGCTATCCTACACTTTATACTCTCCTCCCATCTCCACGCGACACGGACGCGCGGACCATCGAAAACATGTCTATTGTCCAGACCTTTCCATATAGGCCCATACCATACCAAAGACAGCTACTATTTATTTCAAGACGGAATAGTTAGGAAGCGGCGAGCCAGATAATTCAAATGGTACAGGGGCCATTTGAATGGAAGATCTGTACCTGGGCTGGTACTCAATAGTTTGATATTGTGTTCAATACGACATGATGGGTTTAAGACCCTTGGGATCCATCTTTCGATCTTTTAATCGACTTTTCGTATACCCGTGTTCGATGACTCGTCAATCCTACACTTAGAGAAATCGTTGAATCCAAGTGACACACTTCGGTGGATTTTCGCATTTCGATTTAATTTTTTCAAGAGGAATGGGGATCAACTGGAATTCCGATTCATATCAGTCTCTTCCCGACCGTGCCAGGTCCCCTGAAATGCGTCTGCAAAACCAAAATGCGTATCCAGCCGAGCTGAGAGGGGGGGGCTTGAGTGGGTTTGCATGTCGACCTCCGTCTTCCACTTCATCATGTGAAAGAAGTGACCCTCGGGGTAATGCATTCACTGTTGAGGGATTCACGCGCAGGCGCGTGAGAGTACATGGTATTTTCGCCCATAGAAAATCTGATGCGTTTGAACCGCATCACATGGAGGACACATTTTTTTCACGTCCAAAATGCATTAAATTGATGGAATAAATTGATGTGAAACAAGTACATGATCGAAGAGGCTTAGAGTGGACTGTCAGAAAAGCCAGTTTAAATGCCAACGGCATTTTTCTCGCATATGCAAAGGTCGTAGAAAGCGAATGAAGAGAGACTTACTCCGGCCTTCACCACATTCCTAAGCACACAAAGTGCAGCAATGTGTTGCATATTGGGCAGTTTATCACAATGGAAAGCCTGCAACGGTGATTATTCGTAATTTGCCTGCACTGTAAGATGTCATAAGACATAAGTTTGCCACAGTCCTTAGTGCCTGTAATTCGTGGCGCATTCGCCCAAGTGGTGCACGGGTTGCTTCGAAAGGGATGTCAAGCATTTTATATGCTTCATGCCACTTCCATTTTAATGTATCAATGCATTAATGATACATCAGGGGTAAGTGCAGACGGGGTATTTACGACCACAGCGCCCCTTCTCGACATTTACCGTTATGTCCTGGACATGGAAAGAACCGTTTGAACCTCTGTTTTTGAGAAAACAGTTGCATCTAACCATGCCTTCAAAACTTATGCCCAAACGAAGTTGGATGGTATCACTATGACAAGTATGTACAACTCAACTCACAGTCATGCTGGCGAACGCAGATGCCAAACTGGCCATTTCCGCGTTCTTGAAGTTGAATTTCTGGACAGCCATCTTCCCTTAACGTTCGGTCTCTCCCTCAGTAGACACCGTAAAGCGAAGGTAAACGTATGCTCGTGATCGCCTCGACCCAGCCGAATCTAAAACAGGCCTGGGAGGCACGAGGAGTCCCTGAATCTCCTGCAGCTGGGGGGTCTGAGAGCTCTCTCATGAGCCCATGGTTTCGTTGGGAGAAATCCACACAAGGATGCCGGAGGAACGGGTTTTTCTCTTTCTCATGGGGATTCCTTCAATATTTGCTGACCATCGCTTCCATTTTCCGGAGTCCAAATCAAAACAGTGTGCTCAAAAACTGGCCTTACAGGGAATTTACATATTACTACTATTTACTGGTATGACCATTCAATTCTTCTTGTAATGAAGGAGACGAATCCAATATTACCTTCCTAGGAATCGATGACAAAATTCAACAACCCTTCACAAGGATGTGGAGTGGATGTGAGTGAGTGATGAAGTGTTGAATTAAGAGTTGAGTCTCAAGGACTTACAATTCCATTATTCATGTCGCATCACAGGGCGAAACAGTCATAATTCTTTCTCAATTTCTTTACGAACAGAAACATAATTGAAAAATACTTCTCGCACTGCAGGAGAGCCGAGGGGAAAAAATTACCGTAGAGGAAAGAGGAGAAAAAAAAACTGAAAAATCTGTTCTACTGTAACTTTCACTATCTTACAACTTCTTTCACCAGTGTTTCAAATTAAATGAAATTCACTGTCGAAAACTTCGAATTTGCTCGACCTTCAGTTAACCCTCATCATACGAAAGTCAGATATATCTGACGCTTGAAAACTCCGTACGATGAAGGTTAAGGAGATCACGGGAGTACGATATATACTGATGACGTCAGGTAGTATCAAGAGTCAAGAGAGTTAGCGATATCAAGAGGCGATTTCGCCCATTTCGATATCACGTGTCGAAGTCGAGCGTTCCTTAATTTTAGGGTAGGCCTA
>CAJPEV010004527.1:0-21462 GCA_905338385.1 Darwinula stevensoni | reverse complement strand
TGGGCAAAGGGCATCGAGCAGTTACCCGTGCGCTGGGAACATTTCATAGACAACAATGGTCATTACACTGTAGACTGAAATTGCATTTCAATAAAGTTATACAATTTTGAAAAATTTGCGCAGTGTTGCAAGACTTTCTTTCCAACCCAATACTTAATGTAGAACTTCTTCGGTGTTGCATCGCATGCCGACGCTAGATAAACCAATCGCAACTATAACGCTGTTAAGTTGAATTAGTTGCGGTCCATCGTTACGCCACCGCTTCCGTTGCTCATCACTACACACGACGGCCCACAACCCGAGCAGTGATCGATCGAAGACGATACCCTTGCGCGTATCGGTACGAGGGATCGATGGGAACGAAAATGTTTTTGTTTTTTTTCCTCTCAGACGTCGTATTTGATAGTGGACAACATGTTCTCCGTGACGCCAGAGCTCCAACCGGACCTGTACTGGACGGTGTCCGTGCCCGAAAACCTGCCGTACACGGCATGCACGGCCCACCTGCGAAAGGAACCGCCCAGCCCCTCCACGGCCCACATCGCCTCACACGTTTCCGTCTCGTCCCGCAGCCTTTACGTGAGAAGCCCATCTCTTCGCGAGAGAACGAGTTTGGAAGACGATGAAATTTTGGTTTCTCGTAGGAGAGCATATACCAGAGCATATCGGACGACTACCAGACGATTCAACCGCTCGGGACGAAAGCGCCGAATCGGAGCATTTATCAGACCCTACGGAGCAGGTCCAGCAATCTTTTCCGCTCTCTCATGCGGAAAAAAGCTCCAACCGGTATGTTCTATTCCGGGAAAATGCGATTACGAATTTAAATAATGGAACCTATTGGCAATTTGTAGCTTGGCAATCCCTTCCCTAATAGGTGTTGCAGATCAAAGTCGTACATTTTCATATCGATTGCGTGATCTAAAACGATATTATTAACGATTTCTACAACGAAGTCAAAAATTCAAAAATAGGACAGAAGTCAAAAATACAAAATTACTGTAAAAAATATGAATCTTTGCCAAAAGCTCGTTCCTGCTGTTACTCAAATCGATGTTTTCCGAATGGCGTCTCAAATATTATATAAAAGAATAAACTTCCCAGAAAGCTGAGCAACACGATTTTGCGCAGCACTGGTGCATGCCCACTGTGAAACTCCGAGAGAGGAGAGGGTCAAGGGAAAGGAGCCGGTGACGGGAAAGACACCCGGCGAGGACGGGGCCGCGTCTGCGAGCCTCAACCGCCGCAATCAAGCGACATCGGTGGAAGAACGGATATTTTTCGTCTGATCGGGAGACTGGGATCACTCGAGCTCTGGCTCGAGGGTTGCGCCGATTCTGCTTCTCCATCACGTCACTGAGTCTAATAACATTTTGTCGTCCCGAATTTTTGCTCCAAATGAGTATATCCTCGATGCTGACAAATGAACGAGCTAATACGTCCTCACCTCCAGGCGCTCGCTTTCGAATAAAAAAAAATATTCCTAGAGAAACAAGTCTCGGAACGAAATGGACTAATGGACAAGCTGTTGTCCATTGGGGAATTGCATCATTGACGACTGCAAACTCGGTCAACAAAGGGGTCCAGTTCAGTTGAATCGTTCGTTTCTTCATGAAGATTTTTTGTGAGCAATATAAGTTTGTTTTGAGTTCAAATGAGATATGAAACAGATTAAAGGCCCTTTCTCCAGGAGTCGGGCAAAAAGTTTGAGCATTTTTTCGATTTGGAATTCTAGATAAGGGCTCAAGTGCAACACCAAAAACTGAAACGTGGCGGGTCCGTAGTACATAGTACATTCCAATTTGGCGTGCAGGAGAGAGGCCATGAGGTCCACAGCAGGTCTGTAAATGTTTGACCCGCACTTTAATTACAATAATTTCATTCATATAAGGCAGCTGTATAAGCATTCAAGAAAATGCCACCTATATGAAAGCCCAAGCAAGCACCAGCGTTCAGCAAAGATACGACCGCAAATCTGCTTATGGAATATACGATAATATCGTTATCGATCCGTCGTCCAGTCATAAACGCGGATTCAAGATTCAAGATAGTTAGTTATATCAAGAGGCGATTTCACCCATTTCGATATCACGTGTCGAGGTCGAGCNAATTGGATGCAATATTCCAACTGGGGTCTTATCAGCGCCGCATACAACGGAAGAATAACACGAGATGCTCTACTTGCAACCGAACGACGATTGTAACCTAGAATCCTGTTGCATTTGGCCACCGTCGCTTGCGCGTGCGAGGAAAATTTGAGGTCCTCGTCGATAGAAACACCTAAATCTCTCTCTCCGTTTGCCTCATCCAATTTAACCTCGCCGAACGTGTCGAGAGAGTCATTTCGACCGGCGTGGAGAACTTTACACTTACTTTTATTAAACCTCACGTGCCATTTCTTGCTCCACTCGTCCAACAGACTTTAATCTCGCTCGACTCTAGCCCTATCCGCCTCCCCCCTTACGGAAAAACCTATCTTGGTGTCTCCGGCGAATTGACTTATCTTACCCTCAACGCTGAGATCCAAATCGTTTTTGTAGACCAAAAACAGAAGCGGTCCAAGGACCGAGTAAGTATTTTCTGATGACCAACAACAAAATGTGCTGTCGAAAGTATCGATATAACCTCGAGGGCAAGATGAAAGGGAGGTCTGAATTCATTGTCCTTCCATCCCTGCATGATGCTACGAAGGAAGATTGGGAGGCACTGCCTCAAGCCTCATTGACCGAGCCATTGACCCTGGTGTCCCAGACTAGAGGCTTGCGTTCAACAGAATGGAGGGCACATTGAGCACCTTTTCAGTTGAAATGTACGTCCCTAAACCAAATTGTGTGCTTTCGTGTTTGGCATTTGTGCATCTGTTTTTGTTCTGTTTGTTTTTGTCATTTGTGGGAATTTTTAAGCTGAAAGAAAAAATGAACACTTACTTTTTTGGTAATGAAAAGTAAATTAAATGCCAATCTCATAGTTTTTGGAATTTTTATTTGAAACTTGACACAAACCCTAATAGAGTCACCCTATGCATATACCAAATTTAATAAAAATCGGCATCATACAGAGTGACAACTTACCAAAAAAGTTAGCTTTGTTTTTTTTTTTGGCCCACCCTATGGATTGAATCTAAGCAAAATCAACCAAGACCAAGCTCTCTGTCTCTCTTTCACTGATTGCTATCCTTAAGCACTTGTCTTTAATTCTCATTGCAATAAAATGCAGTGAGAATTAAAGACAAATTTATACTCAGTATGAAACTGGCCAATAATACAACGCGGAGATCAAATCAAGAATAATCAATCGATTTCAGTGATAACAACGAACATGTGATGAATATCCATGCAAAACTTCGAATAAACAACACTCACGGCGTTCTCAAGGAATTACATCATTGTTACGAAGGGGGAATCGGAGACGGACGGCATGAGAGGACGAAAGAAAGCCAGGGAAGGCCAGGACTTGAACCCGGGCCTCCTGATTGCCGATCAGGTGTGCTACCACTACACCGCCGATCCCGGGACATTCGGTCGTGCCTCTCGATGCCATCCTCATCCGTCACATTATTTAGAAAACAAGGGTTATGTCATTTGTACGGAATCGGGAAGATTTGGTACATTGCATAATGTAGGCGTCCTGGAAGGGATTCTAAGAAGTGGGAAAGTAGAATAGCTTCCTGAGGGTGGAAGTAAAAGATGGCATTTGTTTCACTGTTTGACCTTTGTCGTTGTTTGCCTCGAAATTTGCAGCCACCCGGTCTCCCACAATCGTCAGCACATGCAGCAAGTCCTGATCCTTACGCTCCTCAAGAACGTCGCACAAGGTCTGGATATACCATGAACCCTCGTGACGATTCAGCCAGGACTTGTGCTCTGAAAATAATTACATGAATTCAACCCAATTGAAAGTTCATGAAATAATTTGTAAGAGATTCTTTAGACTTGAATTCTGGCATACGTTGTGGTTCCTAGTCATCCATGCTAGTGATATGACGTCACTACCGTAGGCTTCCAAAGATACACTGGCGATGCAAATGACTTATGATTACCTCATCAGGGCTACCCTCGGTTTTCTTGCTATCATCCCTCACAACCCCTACCCATGCCGGGATCAGAAGGGAACCACAGAGCTGCCTTGCTCTTTTTGAAAGTAGGGTTGGAATCAGACTCATCCCGAGAAAAAAAAATGGTATTAAACCTTCTGATTTCCTTGTTTTCTTTGAATCATTGTTGGCAATTAACTTGGAATATTAAAATTAATTTGCACAACACATCCAATTTTTGCACAACGCAGTATTTAGTGATAAGAATTTTGTATGCCTTTTTGTGATAATCCTGAGTTTTTTCTTCTCTTGCTTTAATGAAGTTTTTTCTTCCAAGTTAAAAAAATAACGCTCTGATAGAAAACTAAGGCTCCTGGAGTAAGAAATGTTTGGATTTTCTTTGTGGAGGGATTGATTCGGAGAGGATGGATGCTATACACTTTATTCATCTTCTGGTCAGAACTAGGTGTTCTCTTGGTTACACTTGGCAATTGATGCAGTAGAGCAGGGGTGTCATTGTCCGGCCCGCGAAGTCCTCTTCAACAGTTGGTTACGGAAAAGAACTGCAAATTTCAGCCTGTTCGCATTAAAGATGAGGTGTTATATTTTTGTTGTTGGCCCTAATCACCCCTGAAGGCTTCCATCCGGCCCCGAATCTAATCGAGTTTGACACCCCTGCAGTAGAGAAATCTGCTTTCTCACATGCGTTCAATTCTCGGATGACAGTACTTTCTGGAGTACCTTCAATCTCTCAGTAGGACAGAGTAAATGAACCAGACGAAATCATCATATTAGCACAATTAAGTATTGGGGAAATACAGATTGCAATGAGATGTTGCAGTTTGAACGTTGACAACGCAGGCGTATTTGAATCGGTGAGCTGTTCCAATACAACGTTGGAGAAATATTGAATTTTATTTTTCTTCAACACTGTGGTAACATTTCTATGTTGGGAAAGCAGCCTACGCTCAGCATTGAAAAGACGTTATTGTGTCGACTGGGTCTCGAACTAGATGATGATGGATTATCATCCGATTTAGCTACTTTAAGGTCAAGTTCCTTGCAGTTGGGTCCTCTCCATCCTCCTCCCCCGCCCCCCATTTCTCCAACTTTAAGTGAAAGTTTTCACTTCCGCGATGTCTTGCGTTTCAATAGTACGAACCTTCAACGGTAGATTGAGATATAAGGAGATCCGCTTGATGAGGAATCGCATCCTCCAAGTCGAGGTCAGTTCTCTCAGCGACGCTACAAGGAATGTCGTCCTTTGAACCCCGGCATGCCTGAAGTGAAACAGACCATACAATCTCTATGGGTTTCATAAGTTCACACAGAGGTTACTTCAGGAAGATTAACAATATTTTAACCTGGATGAAGAACAGCTTAGGTTTGTTCTTGAGTGATGAGCAATCCGTAGGAATGAAAGGCCGCCATAGGTCTTGAAGATTGATTATACCATCGTAAGTGAACAGGGTCCCATTTTCAAATCCGTGACTCATGAAGATGACCACCAAACAACTCTGGTCCTCGAAGACGTGATTTTGAACTTGTGAAGTAAAATCCAAGAGACTTTAGGACTTCCAAGCATTGACTTAGGATATGGTTATTGGGTTTCTACCCAAAGATCAATCATAGAAGAACTTAAATAGTGACGTATATTCTAATCAGATTTTAGTATCGCATCGCGTGCGATATTTGCGACTTCACTCAGTGATACAAAACTTAAGGGAACTCAATTATTTCAAAGTTTTTATATAAATGTACTTTATGTATTTTATGTACTTTTTACCAAGGTATGTCAAAGTTTCAGGCGTTAAGTTTCAACTTATTAATGTCTCATTTGACTATATGTATTCCTATCTTCTTGCCGTATTAAGGACATTCATTATTTCATATTGCATCCAAATCATTCCCGACTACGTCTGCAGGGTTGTCCTGGTGTTTTGTGCAGTGTGCGGGCGAGCGTTGTCCTACTGTATGCAGACGCCTTTAGAGAGCAATCCACGGCGCTTGGTCCGTTGAAGTTTGAAATGTTGCCACATCCTCCATATTCCCCCTTACTTGGCACCGAGTGACTTTCTACCTGCTTGGGTCACTCAAGCAAGCTCTTGGTGGCCGGCATTTCACGTCAACTGAGGAGGTTCAGGCAGCAGTGCATGAATGGTTGGGCAGTCAGCCACAATATTTTTTCTCTGAAGGCATCCAGGCTCTGGTTTCACGTTGGTGCAAGTGCATTCTTTTGTGGGGGATTATGTTGAAAAATAGCGCAGTCATTTCAATTGCAATGGATTAGAGACCAAGTAATAACCCTTTTCCGGTCTTCATTTGGCTGTCCCTCGTACATTGACGGGGAATTCACCCATCTCGGAGTACCTAGTCTACAACTGCCAACTTGCGGAAGAATATACAGGAGAAACTCGGAGATGTATTGATTAAAAAAAAAAACTGATGATTCAATGAGTTATGTAAAATATCTACATGAGATGGTCTGCCCAAAGAATAAATTGGTTTAAGTTTTCTTTTGTATCCTCTTGTCTCCCTTCTGTTGATGTCCATGTCCACGGCAAAGACAATTTGGATTAATTTGGAAGATCTCTGGGATGTGGATGAAGAAAAATGCGCGGAAGTTTCATGAAATCAAGGCGAATAACTTCAGTGACTTTTTCACAATCCCTTGTCGAGAGTCTTCTTTGCCATACCTTCGTGCCCTTTTGGTCAACCCGAATACCATGATCTAAGACTAAGATAAACGCTCCGTATGCCGTCACATTCGATAGTGAACCGCACTCGATGCCGGACGAGGAAAGAACGGCCTTGGCCTTTGACTAATCCGACTGCTAATAGCTGTCTAATCTAATAGCTGTGCACTTCTCACTGCTTATGCATTTAGATCAACATTGAATCTCTGTTATTGCCTATTTTCAATAGGTCCCTTTAGAAGTGCGTACAAAGCAGACCTCATAAGACACCTAAAACCTCAGTGCAACGCTGGCTGTTTTCAACAATTTGGCCGGAAGCTGTTTTCAACAATTTACACTACTTGTAGCTAGAGCCAAATTGTTGAAAACAGCCCGCGTTGCACTGAGCTCATAGAGCTGTCTTTGTTGAGGTCTAGGTCTGCTCTCTAAGCACTACTTAACGGATCGACTTCAAAATCGGCAATCACAGAGATTACATATTGATCTAAATGCCTGAGCAGTGAGAAGTCCACTGCCAGTAGAATTACAAATTTACAAACGATTCTCATTAATTTCCGAGCAATCGAAGTACATTGACATCAGATGTTCGAAAAGTTCAGATGTAGAGGGTAGCTATAAAAAAAAACAAGCTATTGACATGAACATGCTGTATATCAGACTGCAGTGCCTTGATTTGAGTAAGCATTTAGGCACACACGAAGCAACTCCTTTGCAGCATATATACAATTATATGTTATGATATCACGAGTTTTTTGTTTCATCAGGATGAAAATGGACGCCTTAATTCAGAAAATTGCTGCAACGATCCCCTGCTTCCGTTTGAGTTAGAGTAGCGACAACTGTTCTTAATAAGAACACATTTAATTTTCGGTATCAATGTTTTAAGATGTGTTTCTTCTTTTTCCCACATTTTTTCTTACTAAAACAAAACAATGCCTAGCTACTCGCATTAAGACTTGGCGGTGACCAAGACCTTGCAGGTGTTGAATGAATTTTCTGGTAAAATGAACTTCCAGGTTTATCCTCCCGACTCAACGCGCGCATTTAGAATTCCTCATCATTCTCTTCAGTTCTTTGGGTCCTCGGCCTTCCACTACCTTGTTTTCACGTTGCTCATCCTGTCGCATCAACTTTAGCATCAACTTTACGAATGAGACCACTTCTTCGTCTTCATGCGAGGAGCTAGGCATTGTTTTGTCATTGCTAGGCATTGTTTTCTTTAAGCAAAAAAAAAAAATGCGGGAAAAGAAAGAATCATCTTAAAACATTGATGAAGGAAATGAAAGGTGTTCTTATTAAGAACGATTGTCGCTGCTCCAATTCAAACGGAAGTCGGGGATCGTTGCAGCAATTTTCTGAATGAAGGCGTCCATTTTCATCCTGATGAAACAAAAAACTTGTGATATCATAACATATAATTATATATATGCTGCAAAGGAGTTGCTTCGTGCGTGCCTAAATGCTTACTCAAACCAAGGCACTGCAGCCTGAATTACAGCATGTTCAAGTCTATAGCTTGGTATCTTTTTTGGCTACCCTGTACATAAGTCGCAGAATGGCCAACATATTAAAAGTATCAGGGCTTCTATAATTCGTTTCATGCGTCCCTGTTCTCCAACCCACTTGCATGCTTTTGTATTTATAATGTAGTAATGGGATGGATTTACCTTCCTTTACGATGGATTCGATCTCTTTGGTTTTCTTGTTCTCGTGTATCTTGCCACCATAGAGGTCGATGCCTAGTTTCGGCAACAATTTTTCCAGACGTTCCGTATCATATTTGTAGCCAGGTAGATCCTTAAGTTTCCGTTTCTTCCCATTTAGGAACTTATTGATGCTGAAAATCAGCGCCGTTCCTTTGCTCACTTCGTATTCCCACGACACCTTGCCCTTCTTGCTTGCTGATCTAGGACAGAGTGAATAAGGAAAAGACACGGTCTACTTAAATGAAAACAGATCAATGGGATTTCAATCCCAAGCTGAAGCAAAAAATGAAGGATGGGGATGTGAGATGGAAAATCACACGGTAGAATTTATACCTCTCACATGATTTTCCACTGTTCCTCCAGGTCGAAGGAGGACGCGTCGAGAGCAATAGCTGTGACCCAGGGCGGGTTCCGGGGTTTTAGCCGGGTCATATGGCTCATGTAGAGGTTAAAGAGCGACGGAGCAAGGACAAAACCTTGTGGTAGTCCGTCATTGATTATACGGGATCCGTTACCTTTACCATTATAACTCGGTATTTCCGGTCGCCAACATGGCGGCTGAGGCGAATCGTGCAGCGACATCTGATGACTGTCGATCCTTTAAGACCATTCTTCCAATACGGTGTCGTACGCAGAGGAGAGATCGATCACGGCAATGTCGGTTTTTTTGTTTCCGATGGAAACTGGCTTCGACATGGCTTATGAGAGCTAGTGATCGCAGCAACTTCTTTCGGGGCGGAAACCAGCCTGTTCTTTCGGCAGAGTTTCCCCGATGGTCGACGTGAGGCGGGCTCGTAGAACCCTATCCATCGGCTTGTTCGTAATGATATCGAAGTGATATCGGGCGGTAGCTGGCTGGCTTATCCGGTGGTTTCCGGGCTTTAATATGGCAATCACTTTTGCCTCTCGCCAGCTTTTTAAAAATTTTCTTGACGAGTGGATGGCAATAAATAATCTCGCCATCCACTGTTGGTCCCAGATTCTTGAGAAATTCGGGAAAATTACCGTCCGTCTTTTTTTTTTTTTAGTGGCCGTCAAGGCCTTGTTCTTCCCCCTATACACTGGAAGAAATTAACAAGGCCTTGGCAGCCTATACCCATATACTTACCCTTGAACTCCTGGTATCCTCGACGCCTTGCGCTTCCTGCTAGCCTGCCTAGAACAAAGTGAATGAGAAGAAATCATGGTCCATATATATAGAAGTTAAAATGGACCTGTTGGAGGTCATTGCATGATTTCAGTGTCAACTTAAAGTTTCTGTCACGAGACAAAATTTGATTTCCTTTAATGATACTGAACTTGAACGTGGAGGTTTGTCAAAGTTTTAATTTAATTATTTTATAATCTTTCAATCGGGTCTCTTTCTCCATATTACTCAGTCACTTCGACTGCACTACAAATTCAAAACTCTACGTATTTGCATGTATTCATAGCTATACCATTTAAAATTGATGTCAATGATTTGTCATTGTCATTGTCATGTCCTTGTCAATGAATTGCTTAGGTAATACTTCTTGGCCACTAAAATTTCAGTTCATAATTCATTCCATAACCGCTAACCTGTGCATGTATCTTTGAAGAGGAACTTAACCTCTACGTGGTAAAGAGGGAGAAGGAAAACTGGTTGCATGCTTCTTTCCGATCTCATCACGATATATTTTTATTGGATTTTTTTTTTCATTGAAATAGAGGAAGATGGCTCACTCCTGGACATTGTCAATTAAGGCGAGGAAAGAGGTAAATTTCTTCAGAAAAGGAGAAAGGGGAATTCTCCTCCAGAGTTTAGGGGAAAATGAAGCAAAATCCACAAAATGTATGTTTGGAAGCTTTTCGATAAACACTTTTATGATTGAATTCATAATTTGAATAAATGATGTTCGATTTTTCAGGAATCTGAAAATGGCCTGAATATTGATCATACTCTTTTATTTTTTTATATGGACCTAGCCGCTGAACTCGCACCGCTCTCTCCATATTTTTCCGTGTAGATAGGACTGTTAAGAGGGGGTGTTCACAAAACAGAAAGTGGGCGTTTCAAAATGAACCAACTGGGTTTCGAGATTTTGGAACAGTCCCCTACAGTCCAGATCTCTCCCCCATGTGACTTTCATTAGTTTGGACCTTTAAAGAAACCTTTGTCTGGTAAGAAATTAAAAAACCAACGAAGTCCAGAATTTTGCCCTCCGTTGGCTCCAACACCCACCTAAAGAACATCTATAATTTATGTATTTCTTATTGTTCTGTGGAAAATAAAGTGCCATTGGACCTTGAACCCCCCTCGTACTTGCCGATTGGTTCCTAATTCACCACAAAACAATAAAGACTGGGTCAAATTAAGTGTTAATTATGCGAATTAGACCTGAGGTACAAATGTGAAGGTTTAAAGATTCCCATGTTTTGGCTCATTACTCTCCCTTTTGAATTCTATACGAAATTTAAATCGAGTTTCACAAAGCCAACATTGCATCTGAACTAGTGGAATACTGCATGTGTCTCACCCACTTGTCACCATTGTCACCCACTTGTCACCATTTTCCCATCTCAGCCTAATTCCCCTCCAAAGGCAGAGAAATGGTTAGCACATACCTTTATTGTCATTTTACTTCCTAATTGCTGTAGAGAAGTTTACAAATTTTTTTTATTTCGCCTTGAAGCCAAAAAATATTCTTCTTTGTCCGAGTAACACAATTGGAGCTGAGTTCAGCATTTTCAAAACTGATCGTGATCTTGCATAACTGATGGATAATTTAAAAGGCATGGGACTTGGATTTGTTGGATTCTGTATTTGTCGAAGATTTCTGAAGATTTTTTTCTTTCGTGTTCAAGCTTCACGAACTTCCAGTAAACTCATGATAGTCTGCCAACTCCTTCAGCATCGCTTCACGAGTTATACGAGCAATATCTTTGATCAAAAACGGGCATGCGATCTTCGTTTTGTATCGTTTCATCATTATTTTCGTGCACTTTATGATTTTTTAATACAATTATGACTCTCGGTTATCACTGATACGTCCTCCAGTTTTTGGGGGCAAATATATAAAGAAAAGTTCGAATATAACGCGAGCAATCACGGCATATTCCAGTTAGTTTATGCATGCCCTCGTCCTCTCCAAAGATGACCTCGTCCATAATTACCTGATTATCGTCTAAATCCGTTTTATTAAGTTGAGATGGATATTATTCTTTTTGAGCTAGTTTTTGTGGAGCCAAGAAAAGGCCAGAAAATAGAATTTCAGTCCATTTTCCTTGGAAACCAGCAATAACTACTTACATCTGAAATTGAGGAGCGGAAGTATTTGGTGAAACATCTATTTCTGGATTGGAGATGATACGTGAAGAATCCTCAGGACATGAGGAAGCTGATTCTTGGCGTTCATCCAGGGCTGCAGCGGAGAAAGAAAAAATTTTGATGGTGATGTGTCAATTCCAGCGTGCAATAATAAGTTTTTTTTTTCTAACATGTGCTTAGCGATAAGAATGACATGCAACTGATCTATTCGAGTGTATGCATTCCCATTGGGCTTGTAAGGCCCCTTGGCCAGAAACACCAACATGAGGTATACCCGATGCACAGGCAGTTCATGTTTAACGTCGCTCCCGTTGGTTGACACGTTTTCATTACTTACTCGCCTGATGATCCGTCTGTCTGTCTCAATAAAAATATTTACTTTTCTCATAACTTCTTCGCACTTTTTCAGTGGAGTAATATTTGTCTTCTTCAAAATCTGAATTGTTCATAAATGTTGAAATTGTTATATTTTGTCGGAATAAATAGGATTCTGAACAAATATGGCAAAACATTGATGGATTCCCAAAATTGACACTGAAAGTTGCTGGTCTTTATTTTCATTCCATTTATTTCACGTAAACTGTGCTTTCCATAAGTGAAAGAAAATTCTGCGTGAACTTTTGAGGAAACTCTCCGGACTGACGGATTCATCCACTCTTCAACGGGAATGAGAATAATCTGATGAAACCGACCAAACGAAATTAATGAATTTAAAGAGAGGTTCCATCTTGCCCTGATGACCAGGCAGGACGGAGCTTGAGCGCTTCCTCCGCAACCTCTACGATCAGGAGCACCTGTTCATTCCTTGGACCTAACTTAATATTGAACTGGTAGTATTGGTTTCAGCCATGAAATATGGGGTCTTTCTAAATTAGGTTGCAATTTTGAACAATTATATCTCAGAAATGAATAGAGCTGTAAATATGAAACAAAGTGCAATTCATTACTAAAGGCCTGAAAATTTTTCCGATAACATATTTCACAAATGTGGTGTCATCGCGTAACGCGGACAATGTCCCATCTGTGAAAGAGTTCCTCCAGCACACGAGTAAGTATGTCAGCGTTAACCGTGGCAACAACTGCAACAATCCGTGCTCGCAGTTCATGAACGGTTCGTGGTAGGGGGGGGGGGGGGGGGCTGGTACACTTCATCCTTGATATAGTCCCACAGGAAAAAGCCTGGTGGGGTCAAATCTGGTGATCTAGTGCCTCGCTTCCTGCGATATCAGCCATTTTACTTCACGACTGTGGTCAGCGCTATACACGGGAGATAGGACAACTAACCACGCGAAAGAAAACTTCCATTGTCTTCCAATAGAATGCACTTTGTTTCATACTCACAGCTCTATTCATTTCAAAGATATAATTGTTCAAAATTGCGACCTAATTTAGAAAGACCCTGTATTCGGGTGGAACTTTTATTACCAGATGCACTAGACTTGCAAAGATATGCAGTGAAAGTTTCTATTTAAAAAATTGATTCCGCGTAAGCGAAAGCATTTGGTTTAAAGTTCGCTGGGAAACTTTTTAACGCACTTTAAATAGTTTATATCGCTGTTT
Source organism: Darwinula stevensoni (assembly GCA_905338385.1). Lineage (NCBI taxonomy): Eukaryota > Metazoa > Arthropoda > Ostracoda > Podocopida > Darwinulidae > Darwinula > Darwinula stevensoni. The sequence continues at coordinate 8,178 of CAJPEV010004527.1, read as the reverse complement.
TAGAGCCTTCGCCTAGAATTTTCAGATAAATGTGCTGCATTAGGAAACGTCTGCCTACGAGCACGCTCTGCATATGTAAGGTTTCCTTTAATTTGCAGTATTCCGTGCATAGATACTACGTTGAGATAGGAATAGGAATTCATTTGAAGGTATTTTTAACTCTGCATCGGTCCATTGTACTATAAGGAAGTTGAATGACAAAAGATTGAAGCGTCTTTCGAGAGTTCTGGTGTTCTTACAAAGAAACAAACGAAACGACCATTGACAACATTTCTGAAAGACTTTTACTTACCAGAGCGAAGACTCGTTGCATACTCCTTGTCTTCCTTCTCCAATGACGCCAGCAATGTTTTGGCGAAGTTACTGTCGCCGCTCTCGCAGAAGGATTCCAACAACGCTAGAAAGGCATTATCTCCACCCCTGCTTATGGTTTCCACGAGGGAAATCCCTTGCTGCCTTGGTTCCTTCCTGATCAATTCATTGTAGTCAGTGTTCCCAATTATTTTCCTTTTCCTCAGTCCTAACAAGATTTTATCAAATTTTGCATGCTCTTGAATTTTCTCCAGGTGCTCAAACATCACATTTGACACTGCTGCACCATGGGTAGCCATGACTCACGCCTGCGGATTGTTCACTCGGTTTTTCTGCTAGGAAAAATTAGGCCTTGTTACCATAATATTTTTCCAGAAAATCATGTTAGTAACGTCTTTAACACCAAAATTTCAATGATATTGTGAGTAAAGCACACAATTTGGTCACGGAGTTCCGAAATTAGCTTAAAAGCAAAAAAATTACCAGCCTTTTCATGCTTTCAGATAACCCAAAACAAATTTGATGACTTGATCTGATTATGAAAACATTTTATATTTACCAATGATATATGAATTTTAGAAAAGTAACGAGCATCTCATCCGTATTCTAATACCTACAGTGGGAAACCACGATAAAAGCAATGAGGTTTCCTCCCTCCATCAATTTTGATCCCCATTGAAGATTGCTGTTTTCAAACATTGAAGTTTCTCATACCTTTTCCTCTGACTCGTCTATGAAGTGTCATCAAAATGTCATCGAAATGAAAAAGACTGAATATTTCATAACGCTCAGGTTACTTCATGAGTACTAAATGCTGTTTCCTTCGAGTTCATCTCCTCTAGCATCCGTACAATTTTTCCCGCATTCTCTTCAAATGCTGTATGCATCGCACCTGTCCATATTCCTATTCGGAGCAAGAAGAAATCACGAAGAAACAATGATCCATGAATCTGAGTGGATGCTGAAGCACGGGGATTGCGCGGGTAGTCCGAAGTTGCTGCAGTGAGGTGAGGTGGGCGGAAGCGGATGCACGCGGTTCATTCGTGGGTCAAAGTCTTGCTCATCACCTCTCTGATGCTGGATGTGTCAAGCGTCGTGGGTTTCTAACAGTGGGTCAAACAGTAAATCAGGATTACTGTCCTGCTGAAATTGCTCTCTTGCACGACATCGTTCGCAGAAGAAAAGGGAGAAATGTAGCTGTTAAGATCGTGGATTCAGCAACTCAGTGCCCCGGCCCAAAACGTGTAGCATATGGTACTATGGTAGTTGCAAAATATGATTAGTTAAATGTAATATGTATTTACGGTATAAATGACTTAAGAGAAAATATTCTTTGATGCTTGCATGGCCGAGAAATAGGGAAGAGGAGATTCAATTTTTTTCGATATGGAGGCCATTCATTGATAACGGATTCTATCTGCATGTGAAATCGTGAGAATTGAAGAGACAGAGCTGACAAAAAAGGCAAATTCTTGACATTTTCTGTTCTCCCTCTCCATGTAGGTCCATATTGAGACATAAGATTAAAGAAAAATGAATTTCCTCAATCTTATCCTCCAAATCTCTTCTCTATTGTTCGATTCAGTTCCATTGGTTCAGCAAGGTCGAACTACAGACAGCGCAGGACAAACCCGTCGATCAGGACCCTGGTGACCTGAAGCGATTATTGTAGCCCGCCCCCCTCATGATTTAACTCGGTTGACTTTTAACTTTCCTTGGCTTTTCTGGGAATCGTCGACTCAGTGAAGGGAGGAAATATACATTTTTAACAATGAGAGCTTAAGCCAGATCGACACGCGGAGGGGGGAGGAAAAGGTGGGCGCAGAGGGAGGAGAGGAGTGGAGAGGGGGTACTAAGCCAAGGAATGTGAAGGAAGAAAAGGGGCTCAGTGTCTTGCCCTCTTTTCTGTCTATTTAAAAGGAAAATTTCCACTAAGGAGGGGAATCATTTCTTTTACCAAGTCGGTAAAAAGGGTAAGTCCCCCATTAGACGAAAAACCAGTTTTCGGAATATTAAGAGTAAAATTCCATTCGAAATTTCCGAGTATTCAGTGGACTAGACAGATTCCCCTCCTTACCTGTAATTTTCATCTTAAAGTGAGAGTATTCTTCGTCTTCAAAGCGAAAACCCTTCTTTCCGCTTCGTCAGGGAAAAATATTCTGATAACAAATGTAATTCTTGCATTTCATCTGTTAACCGGAAAATATTCCGCTTAACGAGCGGAAACTTACAAACAATTTTTACAGCGTGGCATGCAAGGCTTATCGAATTCAGATCATAAGCTAGGCGCGCTTCGGCATCGTGTAGTTCAAGTCTATCAGCCTTCGCCTTTCCAGGTCATAGGCTTCGTAATTTCGTAATTGCTTCACGCAGCTGATTGGCCTACAGTCCTATGCCTCTTCAGATCACAGTTCTTCAATCCATCTCAAGCCCATGAAACTTTTATGTGATGCGACGCAGCTGAGAATGGAAGTGGTGTAGGTCCGCACTGACCCTTGAGCAAAGTGGGAATATAACCGTAACACATTGACTGCCAAGCCCTTCAAAGGAAAGAGCTCCCACCAGGCCAGAGGGATGTCCTTGCATCTAGTGGACTTTGAACTTTGGCGTTTTAATACGTCTTGACACCGTTTGAGGAAAAATGCGTGCGACCAAAAAACGATGTCAGCCATAATGGATTGATATTGTCTGACCACATAATATTTCAGTTGTAGCCATGTGGTGATGCGGCTATGAACCCACTCATTTTGTCTATTTCTTTTATCAGTTGAATAAAAATGCCCAGTCAAAACTCTTGACCAAGAGGACATGACACGTTCATTGCTTATTCCTTCGTGGAAGTGTTTCCAGAAAATGATGACTTTGATTGCGGAACTACATTTGCACCACCTCTTGATCTTAGTGATTATGACAATTGACAGGGGTTGTGATGTGACAGAAGTGTTTATGTGGACAATCAGCAAGATGATTAAGACAATCGACTGTGTTGTGCTGGAGTCCTTATCTAGAATTTCAAATCGGAAAAATTACTCAATCGTCTTGTTCCACTCCTGGTCTTGAATCTGTGTTTTATATCTCATTTGAACTCAAATCCATCCAACATTACTCGCAAATAATCTTCAGGGAAAAATGAACAATACAGTACATTGTAGGCGAATGAATAGCTCCAAAATGCTTGCTGAAGCCACGATGTCATCCTCCACCTGTCTTCCGTCGGTCATCCTGGATTGATAGACGATCGCAGCAAGGCTCTTCGGAAGTTATGTAACATTAGGAATCTGAAAGAAAAAAATCCGAGGAAAAGAAATTGGCATGTCGATGTTTAACGATGTTTAAACGGGAGAATATAGACGATGTCGTGTTTATTCTGTCGTTTGATGTTTTGTTGCTTCGATGTTTTGACATGGAACCGAGGACAGTTGGCTTTTGCCGGCTCTCCCCTTCGAATGTGCCGACGCGTTCCTTTTGGATTGCAAGGGCCGGTGTACAACTGTCTTGTCTCTAGACTTATTCCCGGATTAATTTGATGATGGTGGGATCGGATATTCGTACGTCCGAAGGAGAATCGAAAAGTAGACCTTGGTACGTGTAAGTATTGTTACGGTAGTTCATAAAGACCATCTTTCGAGCAAGTGATTCTCGTCGTGAATATAGTCACATGAGGCCATAACACCCCGGTGGCGTATAACACTGAGTTTACATTTAATCTGCACTGGATCAATGTTCGTACGGTTGATTCAAGGCAGGCGGGTTTGCAGAGACGCTTCTTTGAAATAATATACTTTTTTGCTATACACTAGCGGGTGAGTCTTCGTGTTTGTGTACGCCCGTGTGTCCGTATGCTACATGTGCAGCTGACCTGTTCCCGAGGCGTGAGATAGTCTAGGAAAAGCCGAAGACTGGGATAAGCATCCGAGATTGTTTGCCGAATCACACAGCGAGTTGAGACACGCTCCCAGCTACAGAGCTTCACCGTATATATCAGATAAAAACCGCACGGAATCGACTTTATTCAATGCTTCTCTCACTGCAGATATTCTGCAGATGTCTTGGCTTCAGACATTATTCTGAGGATTTCAACACGATTTCGTGCATTTTAGGCCGAGCAATTGTTTTTTTTTTTTCTCCCATAGGAAATGAGTATGGGAAACTGGAGAACCAACGAAGAAAGAGTTTTGTCGGTTGTCAGAAATGGCACTTGCAGTTCAGGAAAGGGACGAAGAGGGTGAGAAGAGAGAAGGGTTGCGGGGGGGGGGGGGGGGGGGGGGGGGGGGGGGAAACAGTAATAATCAAATAGTCCTATCTCTTCGTCTTACCCCTCAGCTGGTGGCTGCAAATCTCATAACCATGGGTTATCATTCAGATCCGCGCACGAAAGCACCTGCATGGGCGGAGCGGGGCGAGTGAATCAGAGACGGGATGAGAGCCTCAACAGGGAAATCCCCGTCTTCCCTTAGCTCTTTCTCCTATTCCCTCTCGGTGCATGACATGAATATTTAGAGATACAGTGGCGTGAAATATTAATATGATACACATCCCAACGAGCTGTCGCATGATGCACCTGCCGCCGTGTTCCTGCACGAGATATGCACGGGAAGATGCCTCGATCCAACCCAATAGTAAAGAGGGAAAGAGACCAGAAGTGAACTAAATTCTATACGTGGGCAGAGGCTTCATGCCGTTTTGGCCATGCACGACGAAGGAAGACGTAATTCCAAATTGGAACTTTCGCCCCCAATTTTAGTTTAAAGGAATTCATAGTTAAAGGGGGGCAACCCCTGCGAACGGGTGTACCTGTACTCTGGAGAATTGTGGGGTTCCTTCTCATCTGATCAGGAATGAAGGAAATCCACCAGGTATGACACCAGGAGTCGATTTGCATGCGTACATGATCCCTATAAAAGGTCTTTGTTCTCTTTGTTCGTTGCGGATTGCGGAAAGTCAGCATGTTAGCGCTCGAGAGAAGTTTTATGAAACAAGAACGAATAAAGAGGCCGCCTTTAGGTCGTACCAGGTGAATCCCACGGTGTCAAATGCTGTGCAATGCATCTAAATACGTATCTGATCTGGACGGGAAACTGCGAGCTATGGACACTCCCGATTATACAAAGTCTCGTACGGCAAGACGTACCGTGCAGCACTCTATATGCTCTCCGTGCAGCACTCTATATGCTCTCGGTGCTGCCTTATCTCCAATGTGTCATCCAGGACATCTTGTGCTTGAGTTCATGGCCCATTTCTAGTCGTTGCCCGGGTCGATAATCAGTTCTGTGTCTTCACTCATGGAGAATCAAAGTGCACGCGTCGTACTCATATTCTCAGTGAATATCTCGATGAAATTGGCTTTTTAGAGACCACTGAAACCGCGTCACGCGACAGCGGAGTGTTTTCCTTTCCTTCCCCTCCTTCAGAACTCTTTTCGACATCGGCGCCGGCAACTCGCAAACTTACGGTGGCCGAACCACCAGCGGGCTATTAACGGTGGATGCTGATGTATCCTTACCGATCAAGATTTGTTGAAGCTATATACTTCCGTAATTAAACCGACTCATCCGCCCATGCAGGTGCTTTCGTGCGCGGATCTGAATGATAACCCATGGTTATGAGATTTGCAGCCACCAGCTGAGGGGTAAGACGAAGAGATAGGACTATTTGATTATTGTGATAGGAATTATAGCATATACGCAGTATTTTCAAGGCAGCCCATACCTATTCCTTCCCGTTTCGTTGAAGTAAACGAATGGATATAGCATTTTCCTGGGCGTCCGTAAATGGATTGGGCATAGCCGCTCTAAATCGAAACATGTCGAAGGAAAATCATCCAACCCATTCGCATCCGCAAACGTACTAGTACGCGTCATCTCATGTTCTCTTCACTTTTGACCCAAAATGCGCAGGCCGAAGTTTCTCAGGCTAACAAGGAGCATTCACAAAGTGTGACGCTCCGATTCTTACCACATTTTGTGCAAATGCCGTACATGATTATTAGATACAGTAAATAAAATTTCACGTGCCCTCGTGGACCAAGGATTGACTTATTAAATTTCGAAATGTATGAGTTGCAACAATGAAAATCGATTTTAAAATGGGAGAAATATAGGCGTAGCTCACAATGGGACCGTCTCATGAATGTGACCACATCGCATACACTGTCACCTATTAATTTTTTACTGTTCTGTTGAAAGATGTCCATTTTGAAGCAATATTTAACTGGCGCGATATGTGCTTCGGGCTTCTGATTCATATATCCAGCTTTATTTATATTCACATTCATACTAGAATTCATTCCCTTCGACACGTGACTTCAGAGTCTTCGAAATAATAATGGGATCAAAAATAGGAAAGCGTTTTGAATTATTTGATTATTAAAACAATTTACTAGTTACTTTTTCTACAAAATCGACTTCGACATCTGATGGTACCGATGTAGAGGTCCAATAGGAAAATTAAGTATCCAAAAGCTTAAGAACAGTGAGAGGGTCGATCGCCATGATGAATCCGAGAAACAAAAGCAGCAAGACACCAAGGCTGTGAAAATATGCGGACCATAAAGATAAGGAGTCATTTCTCTATTGAGTTTGAAGGAAGCAACGAGGGCACGTGAAATTTTATGCACAGTATGTAATAAGTATGTACTGCATTCGTACAAATTTTGGTCAGAATCGGAGCGTCACACTTCGTGAACGTAAGACAGCTGGATTCTGGGTCAGATGGGCCGAAAAGTTCCTGGATGCGAATCGGTCGGTCAAGATTGGTCTAGGCCTCTGCGTCTGTCCAAGAGTTAGATATAGGCCTGTTAAATCAGTCCCCTCAAGGCACGTACCTTCAATGTCGAACTTCATCTGTAGTATGCAGCAAAACAGCTATTTCTATTCCCTACAGATTTTTTTAGAAGAAGAGCGTATGAGAGTGGCTTAGGCTTAGGCCTACGCCTGTCAAATTCTTCCCCCTCCCCCGCCACATATCAGTTCAGCTGGTATTTTTGGCGGCCCCTGTCAATATGGACAAACACGTGCCGGGCAAGGGAACGAATAAGTCATAGACCCATGAACACTTCTATCAAACATCAGCTGCATTCGACTATCACTTAAAAAGTTCAAAACAGAGTTCGGTTGTTACTTGTCACCATCCAAAGTTGTTTGATCATATCTTTTGAAAGGACTCTCGGATGCAGCTGATACTTGGCAGTCCTAGTTCTTATTTTATTTCTCACGTAATTTTGATTCGTCATGAAGTAACGGCACAGAAAGGACCATTCCTTTCATTATTTATGTTACGTTGGCATGAACATGTAGGGAATCACACCGGATAGCTGAGATGAGAACCTACATCCGTATTTGTCCACTTCATCGATATATTTTTTTTTTACGTGTGCATCTATCCATTATCTAATCTCGCGTTATGCCGGCGATGACGCCCCATGCTCAGTTTTACGAGGTGTGATCAGAATATTTCCCGGAAAATATTTTTGTGCCATTGTTATGACTCTCATCTGCTACTGATAGCGGTTTCCTTCGAATTTTTCCCCATTTGGCATCGGCTGTCGTTCGTCTTTTTGAACCACCTGCAGGGCTCACATAGCGTACATACGGTAACGATGCTTATTCTGAGATTTCCCTTCTTCCGCAACACACTTTCGCTTAGGCAACAAGGAAAAATTACGAGAGCCAACTCCAGCAAGTAGGGTGGATGCTGAAGCACGAAAATAGCGCGGTTAGCGAGAAATTGCACAGAGAAGGCGTTTTGGGCCGGGGCACTGAGTTGCTGAATCCACGATCTTAACAGCTACATTTCTCCCTTTTCTTCTGCGAACGATGTCGTGCAAGAGAGCAATTTCAGCAGGACAGTAATCCTGATTTACTGTTT
>CAJPEV010004526.1:0-21466 GCA_905338385.1 Darwinula stevensoni | reverse complement strand
GATAAGAAGATAGAAATATGAAATATGTCAGGACTAACTACTAATTAAATTAGGAACTTTCATTGGAAGATTTACACTTCAATGAAATTTTATTTTCATAGTGAAAGCAAGTAACGATTTAAAAATTCCTTTATTCGCAAGACAGCAACAAGTCTTGTGAAAATGTTCAGAACAAAACGAACTTACGAGCAAGGGTGATTCCATGTCAGATCGACCAATTTTCTTATGATTTCATGGTCGACCATGATCGATTTGGCTGAAATTTGGTGAGGAGGTAGCGTTTCACCCAAAAACGGGAAATCCAAAATATTTTTTTTTCTGACCAATGGTGTGTCCGTGGCGAGGTCATACATTTTTTACCTATTTAAGCTGGTCCGGCTGACTTCTATCAGACTTTCTTCAATAACTCCTTAGCTATTTGTCATAGAATGTTCATTTAGGACTCCTTTTAAAGGTCTCTTTTAGCTCTATCTTGGAAATGTATCTCAACCTAATATTCATGTATACTCATTTTATATAAAAATTCGAAGGAGTTTGACTTTTGACCCTTCATTTAAAAAATATATAATGTTTAAATTTCACAAAATTTACAAGCTAACACGGAAATAATATGGTAATGAGGTTCATAAATTTTCAGGAGGTTTTTTTGCCCCAGTTTCGAGATATGTGTAAAAATGTGCTTTACATTTTCCGTTTTTGGATCTATTATTTTTCGAAACTAAAAAAAAAATACTGTTGCCCCAACATTATAAATGTGATTGACTTTTGGTATCGGAACAGGTTGAATTAGCAGCTCTAAACCGTTTTTTTAAATTTTGAATCTCATGATTCAACATGCAGCACATCAAGAAATATGTCATTTTGGAATTGAGGTGAAAGAATGTAAGCTTTTATCTCATTTCATTTCAGACGGAACTGGTTCAGGCAGCAGAGTAGATTCGGATTTGAAGGTGGTTCGTATGAAGGCACGTATGAATGTTGTTTCCGGGCTGATGGAATTAGCTGGACGGACTAGAATCGCAGCTGAAGTGTCTTCTCTGTCTACTTGACCTCCTCCTTTACATACAAGAACTGGATATTTTTCATGCAGGTTTTTGCAAAGTAAAAAAGGTCCATTGCACTTAGGACGTGTCCGTCCTTTGGCCGCTGGATATTGGCCCTTGTGGCCAGACATTTCACAGTCCCACCAAGACCATCACATGGATCATTTCCATGACTCGTCACAAAGTAGTGTCACAGTGCGGCGATACCAGTCACCCTTGTGAAGGCACAGGTTTGAGAAGTTCTTTATCATTCATATTGAGCAGTTGCACCATCAGAGGTAGAAGGTACTCGATAGCCCGTGGACTTTATCATTCAGGATTGGGATGAAAAGATTCCGATAGTGGTGCACAGCCACTGTGTACCACTATCAGCCGATGAATCTGAAATGATGCAGAATTTTAGGTGCACCAGTTCACAATATCTTCGTTTCGAACATTGCAGACAAATGGACGCAATGTTGCTTGGCCGTTGTTCCAGCGAAATCCTAGCTTTTCATCTTGCACAACAAATGCATCGTTTTCTGAGAAGCCACCAAAGACAATCGCCTCCCCAGGTTTGAGTTCTTTCTTTGTCTTAGATAGATGTGCAGCTTGTTCTCTTGCAATGAAATCGTGGGTTTTCAGCTGTGTTAGATTCGACAGCAATTATACCACAAACTCCTTTGCTGAGCCGTCTCCAGATTTGCCCGACCAGTGGACACCCACTGTTTGTAGGTAATCGTGTCTACCATACCTTTATCAAAGTTGGTCACCAAGTCGTCTTGCAGGAATTCCATTCCTGGGCAGCTTTTGCATTGGCCCAACAAGCATGCTTCTATTGACTGGTTGCAGACAATATTGGAGGTCAGTTCTTTGTAGGTTCGCCTAATTCTTCCCCCATGTAACACCAGCTTGACATTTTGATGTACCGTGTACACGCACATGGTATGAGTACCACATCCACCTGTCAGAACGCATTATTTTGGGCAAACTTCAGCAAACTTTGAAAACCTAACCTGAACAACTGGGTTTTTGCTTTTGAATGCTTGGTACACTTCCTTGAGTTTGCCAGGGACCAGTCTCTTGGTTCGTTGTTCTCGACTGCCATACTCTGTTTTTACAGGGACATGGTTCTTTGCAGCTGGACACGTTTCAGAAACTGAGCCATCATAGGTAAAATTACCTCACCAAATCCATCGTTGTTTTTGGTAGTTTCTTGCCTTCAATTTTCTTTGGTTTCGCCAGGACTCCTTCCATCTCCCTCACTTTTCTTGCCAGTTNTTTGGTTTCGCCAGGACTCCTTCCATCTCCCTCACTTTTCTTGCCAGTTTCACACCTTACTTGGTGGCTCCAAAGAACTTGGCCGACTCATCTAATGTCCAACCTCTTGGAGCCATAGTCAGGATCTAGATTTTTACCTCTTGACGTTCCGTGCTGTGGAATTTCTCTTTCAGTTCATCCAATACCGACTGAAAAGTAATTTTTCTTGAATCAAGATCTATCCTCAGCCTAAGTTCTTCCTATAGGATTCTCTGGCTTGGCTATCGATTCTAATTGCGCTTTCATAGTTGCTGACTTCTTTAGCTTGCCTCCTGCATACTGTGCCCGACGACTACCAGACAGCCAGGCCGTATTTATCAGGGTTATATCGATGACTTGCAGGAGTGTATTGAGGGTTCGCTGTGTCTCACCAGGATATTCTGAAGGAGAATAAAAGTTCGGATCACATTCAGAAGCTCCGGATGTGCCGAAGGAAGATGTGCTAGATATCACAGTTTCCTTACTAAGTTAGATTCTTCCGAAGCCTGGTAAACAGCATTTTATTGAAAGTGTTTTCTGTTGTTGTACCTGTCTCATGGCTGGTTGAAAAATCGAATCTGAAGATATATGAACTCCATATACGTATAATTAAGACAATATGATATAGGTCGGCCTAATCCATATTGCCGGAGAAACAAATTTTTTTGAGCTTTCTGAAAATAATGGATCCAAAAACGGAAAATGTAAAGCACATTTTTACACATATCTCGAAACTGGGGCAAATCATCCTCCTGAAAATTTATGAGCCTCATTACCATATTATTTCCGTGTTATCTTTTAAATTTTGTGAAATGTAAACACTACATATTTTTTATATGAAGGGTGAAAGGTCACACGCCTTCGAATTTTTATATAAAATGAGTATACAAGAATAATATCTTGAAATATATTTCCAGGATAGAGCTAAAAGAGACCATTACAAGGAGTCCTAAATGAACATTCTATGACAAATAGCTAAGGAGTTATTGAAGAAAGTCTGATAGAGGTCAGGCGGACAGGCTAAAATAGGTCAGCATTTTGTGACCTCGCCACGGACACACCATTGGTCAGGAAAAAAATTTATTTTGGATTTCTCGTTTTTGGGTCAAACGCTACTTCCTCACCGAATTCCAGCCAAATCGATGATGGTCGACCAAAATCTTAGGTCGATCTGACGTAGAATGACCCAGGCAGACCCGGACAACTAGACAATACTTTCGATGTTTCGAGCTTCGGGTCGCATGGAGACGGGAGAAGAGCATGAAGTGTAGGATGCCAAACGCGGAATTTCACGCGTACGCCAAGCAACCCTTTCAACATAACCGCAAGCGGCCGCTCTACCATTGTCGAAAATGGATCCGTCATCCGCGAGGAATGCAAGAAAAGTGGATAGCGTAGTCGTGGAATGGCACCGCGACCAAGGCAAAAAGAGGTACATTGCACACTAAGTCATGTTGTCCCGTTGCTATGGATACTGCGGACAGACGGAGTTAAAAAAAAAAGAGAGTACCGGCTCTGGTACAGAACTGGCATTCCACTGGCCCCTGTACCACTGGAATTATTTTAAATATTCACCGCATCCTAATCACCAAACCTTAAAATATTTCATTGCTTTCATTGGTTTGGCATAGGCATATGGTTCGCGCGTCCGCATCGCGTGGAGATGGGAGGAGAGTATGTGTAGGATGCCAAATGCGCATTTCACTCCTTGTCCAAGCAACCCTGTCTACGAAGCCGGGAGCAGCTGCTCTCCGCCATTGTTTACCATGGATCCGTCCGCCCCCAGGGCTGGAGGGGAAGTGGATATTTTCGTGGAAGAAGGGCACCCCGACCCAAGCAGAAAACTGCACGTACGCATTGGGTGGTGTTGTACAGTCGCTATGGTTACTGCGGACAGAAGGAATAAAAAATAAAAAAGTAGCAAGCCGACCGCAATGTCTCCCATTTTCTCAAAGTACCTATGGGAATGGGTGATAATTATTTGGTGATGGTGTTCCTGCTCAATGTAACCATTTACAACGCCTCTTCAACGCCTCCAACATCTTTGCAACGAATTTAACCTCAGCTTGCATGATCGATAGCATAATTTTCAGATCTTTTACGGCGTTTAAATTAAAATGGAATTTCTATCTGAACCACAATTGGATTTTCTGAGAAGGGGACCGGTACTTCCTGAAGGAGAATTACATACTAATTAATTGCGGAAGGCATCACTGAAAAATTAAATCGTAATGTAAATACACATATTTCTAGTCCTCCATTTAGTCGTTACAGTGAGAGTGAGGGAATCGTGAAGAAGAAGCTCTCTTGAGATCCCCCCTAAGAAATGCTCAAACGTACCTCTGTTCATCATAATCCGGAACATTGAGAAACCTGCACGAGAAGAGTTGGGTCGGACTTGTGACCATTGATAAGGGCGAGGATGTGATTAGAAAAGGAGTAGCATTTTTTTTTCGAGAACCTCGCATTTGAATTACATAAAAAATGAAATCCGTTCGTGGGTGGCATGGCATCATCACCAGACTTCATCCCTCATCTCAGAAATTTCCAACTTCAAAGAGCGTGCTCTTAGCCTTCCTTACATTGCGAGAGAATTCTTTCTGAAACTTCAGAATGAATTCGTAATTTCAACTGAGTCTAAAAAGTTTCCACATGTACCAATGACTTTCCGTGGAATCCGATAGGATTCCATTGTTTGGCAACATTCTGCTTCCCCGAGAAGACGTCGTTTCTCAAGTAGCGATTCCCCTACAGCCTCCATGCTATCACGGGATGAAGCGTCCAAGTCACATACCATCCAAGATTCAGAATGAATGTGTCGTGAGTACCAGACTCTCTTGTCTCTTTCAAATGCAAGGAGAACTTCGGCTGGAAGAGGCAGAGATAACGAATCAAGACATTCCAGGCAAACGGCCAATGTCAAGTAATCATTTCTCAGACACCTACCTGAAATAAAATTTCCATTCTACACCGTTACTAGTATTCATCACTTCCACTTCGGTTGAAGGAAGATTTAAACGGAGTTTTTGCTTAATCAGGTGAAAACATCTTGTTTTCCAAAGGTACCTCCTTAGGTTTTGTTCGAGATTGAAAGACTCTTACTTTCAGTCATTAATAGTCCATATACTGTATGATTCCATTCGTTTTCTTCGTTTTCATCGAGTTGCAGGGCTCAACCCCCGGGGGGAAAATGAGATGAATGAGCGTGTTTCCTCCCGTCTCCTCCTTCAACTCCAACTTCTCATCTACCTCGTGGCGTTAGGGGTTCTCGACGCCTCCTATTCCCGGGTGAGCCCGACAGACTCCCTGTCTACTGCTATCCCGTACTATTGTCGTGAGTCGGACTGACCCTTCTGAGACGTAAGTGACATGTACATGCGTCTAAAGCCTAACCCCCTTTCCTCCCCGGACAGGCTGAGGAAGTGCCGATCACCCCAAGGGGTGCGATCGATGGCCAGCGATCGACGTGCTTTCGACGCGGCTCCCCCGTCTTGGCGGAGGTAAACAAATATTTCTTCACTCTTAATTTAGATGATTGTATTTTTTTTCCCATTTGAGAATTCGTGAAGCATGATGATGCCCTCATTTTTAGATTGAATGTTTCTCCCTCAGGAATACATTGTAATAAGAGGAAGTTGCATCTTTCGTCTTTGTCTCCTATTAGATTGCGAGAAGAGACGCCAACCCCAGGCAGATGCTTCCCAGTTCGTTTTCTGGGTTTCGGACATCGCCAAGACGGATGTCAAACAGGCGCCGTCCCTCCAGCCTTGGTAAACGTTTTCTCTCCTCTTCCTTGGGTTCCGGATCTGTCATTTGCATGCGTAATGGAATTTTGTGGCCGTGCACGGAATTTCGCTCGGCTCATTTCCACATCGACTATAAGCTCAATATTTCTTCATACGAATTGTTGTTCATCCCTGAGTTGAACGATGTGATGGGCTTCCTGTTCTTCCACGGTCCTAGGCTTAATTCCAATTTCTTTCCGTGACTCAGGGCTTTTTTCGTGAGGTTTCGCATTGAAACCGACTCGATAAGATACAGATTCCGCACAATCAGATAATCAAACCTAATATGATATCTGAGCGAAATATAATCGCCAGATAGCCGTAAGCTTTTGGTTTCACATTGAAGCGGGGAATTTTCAAGTTCAACTTAATTATTCAATCTGACAGATTTTTTGCATTCATTTGGTGGAAAATATCCTTGAAAAGTCCATTTGAGCTAGGCATGCCAGATGGTTGATTAAGCGCTCTGTATTGCCTTTGTCGTGAGAACCTTGTTTGCCTGACTAGCAGGCAGATGACATGCGTGCTTTTTTGCGTATTTTTCCATCGATTATTCGGTTACCTTGAAAACTGCTTGAGTGGAACACAAGAAAATTATATATTCTTAGTCAAGATGAAACTATTGATACCTATGACGTCTAGGAAACGCGATTGAACACTATGGTCATAGACCATAATTTCGCCGCAAAAAATGGGTGAAACGATGCGTCGGAGAATGTTTTGCCCCAAAAAGTCGAATGCTAAGTCCAGCACGTAGGAAAAGTACTGTTCAAAGTTTTTGGCTTTTTGGCTGCCGCGGACGATATTATTTTTTTTTTTATCCGCAAAATGTTTCGCCTTCGTTATACTTGAACTGGCCTCGCCCCATTTTGAGTCGAAGAGGATGAGGCACTTCACGACATGCACCATCGACTCATCAGATGAGCTGATGCAATTTATTCGTAGTAAATTCTGACCAACCCTGCCTCCGACGAAAATGACACTTTTAGAGACTAGGAAAAGAAGGAGGTTCAAAAGGGAAAGAAGGAGGAAAAGGGAAAGGAAGTGCAGAAGGGAAAGAAGGAAAAGAAGGGAAAGGAGGGGGAGAAGGGACAAAAGAAGGAAGTGAAGGTAAAGGTTGGAGAGAAGGATGAGCAGATTACGAAGGTGATATGCGCCAACACGACACGTAAATTTATGACCGATTAATTGTCTCGGGTATGCCTTCCTTAAATCTTAAAGCCAGTCGAGATGCATGATGGTTGGAATGCTCTTCACTGCCCACAGGGCCAGTGAAGAGCATTCTCGTGAGGCCGGAGCAAAAACAGAAAAGGAAACGAAACCGACCTAAAAGTCTGTTCGGAATCCCCGTGAATTCTGTCCCAGACGCTTTCTTGGCTTTGTTTTGTATTTGTATTTTTTTTTTAAAGCAAATGCCGTCGAGCTTTCGAGCAACGCAAGGAAGCAACTAGATTGCGAGTTCCCGGATTGCACGAATCGTGCAGAAATTTTCAGCCAGTTCCCCCCGACGAAGGGACAGATCATATGCTTGGTCATATTGCAGCGTTGGAATGGATGTGCGATTCGATTGGTTTCTTCTCGAGTTCATGCCAATTGCCAACCTGATTGCAGACGGCAGTTGCCAACGGCCTTTTTTTTCGGTCAAAAATGCTATCAATGTCGTTGTTACTTACGATGTCACTGAAACAAAAGCTAAAACTTGCACGGAATCACTTTGTCGTTTCCCCGTCACTGAGAAATGTTCACTGGCCATCGCAGCTTCCTTCTCGTCGGAGGATGAGTTCGAGGTACGGGTGGGTGTTCCGTCAAGACGAAGAGCCCAATGCCCTGAAAAAACGGCCAATTATAAGACTCGGTGACATCGAGTCGTCTGAGGTGAGTGGACGCTCTCCTTAGTTAACTCGTTCCCGCAAAATTTCCGACGAATCCGCGACGACTTTCGACGCTTCCGCTTTTCGCGACGACTTCGAACGCGAATCGGGTCGGGATTTCCCGGATGTCTTTCGCTTATCATAAAAATAAAGTGCTAAAGGTGTTCGACGAGCGATGGACATAGATACGAGATACCCGCAGCGAAAGCGAATATCCTCTGTCCCCAAGATGAGGGCAGAAAGAATTCGGATTCGAGAAGAAAAAGCTCGGGAAAAGAGGAAGAGGAAGAGTTGGGAGCGAGAACAAGAAAAGGAGGAACGAGTGAAGGAAGAACGAGAGAAGAAATAACGAGTGATGGAAGAATGAGAGACGAAATAACTAGAGAGGATAGAAAAAAAAATAAAAATTTAGAAGGAAAAGGAAGCCGACGAGGATGGAGAGAAAAAGAAGGAAGGCGAAACCGAAAAAAGGGGAAGATGAAAGTGACGAAGAAACTAAAAGGAGGGGCGAGAGGAAACTAACAACTGAGTTGATTACAGAAAGTAGTTGGAGAGAACAAAATTCCTCTCGTCGGCCGCATTTATCTGGAAAAATTCTGGAAAAAGATCAGTAATCTTCACACGAATCACTTCCCTTCCGGACCTCGCGGATGGCGGATCCTTTGTATCAATAGTTGATGGTAGAGTCGCTGCTCCCGGCCCCGTCGACAGGGTTGCTAAGCGTACGCTTTAAATGCCGTAACCTATCAATCGGCTCTTTCATGTTTTCTTTTAAATATAAAAAAGTGAAACCAGACGGTGGTGCAACGGCCATTTCACCAGTCTCGGAATAAGCCACGCACGGCGCGAGTGAGCCATATTCTCTTGGCTTTTGGCCATAGAAGTGGCGTGGAAGTGGTAGTGTGAAAAAAAAATTTTTGTTTCGTCCTGCCATCTCCATCCGACTCGGCGAACCAGAGTGTGATGACCAGAGCCAGAACGAGAGTAGATGACGCCAGCGTCACGGGCGAGCTCTGTCGCTGGAACGAGATTCGCTTCAGCTTGCCAATGTCGGTACGGTTTACATTCTCAAGGCCTGTTCTCATTGTCCTTCGGTGACGACATTGTCCTTCGTACGTGAGACGAGCGCTCTTAATCCTACTCCTCTACAATTGCCCACGGCAGGAAGCCTTGTATGAGAGGGACCTTAGGTGGCCACTACTATAATCTGATATTGCAGAACTTTTTTGGAAATGGTGTTTTCCATCTTCTCCGCTACAGGGGGAGGTACGAATTCAATCCGACAACGGTGTACCCCGAAACGTAACGGTCCCATTATCTTATTCGGCACAATCTAATTTTGAGCGTAGCTTTATACTAAGGTCTCATGTCAACCACAGACCAACGCCAAGTTTCTCTTTCCTCTTCCCTTTCTCCAGTTCCTTTAAACGTAGGACGACCATGACAACGATACATGTTGAAAGGGCATTTTTGAGACCATAAGCGACTACACAAACCTTGAGTCAATCATTTAAGCTAGGCTGATTCAGGTTTTCAGAGCTCGTGCTGGCCGCCATATCAATCGGCGTTCCTATTGGCCTTCCGTAAGTACGCCAACAACTCCTCATCCACTCAGGAAATTGAGAACTACATCAGAATCGCAGCTTGTGGTCTGAACGACATCCAAAAATCGACATTTCATATCAATATCCGACAATGCGGAAAAATCGACAGTCCCCGTAAAATCCGGCAAAACCAGGATTCCATCGGGAACGAGAACGACACCAGAATCTGGACCAGTGCTCTGAACGATAAAGGAAATCGACATTTCACATGAATATACGATAATACGACGGAGACTCAGCAAATTTCCAGCAAAACTAGAATTCCGTCGAAAATCAAGCACTCCGTCAATATCCCAGGAAGTGCTCTAAACGACAGCAGAAAACCACAACGATATCCGACAATGTGGAAAAATCGACAGCCCCCGTAAAATCCGGTAAAACCAGGATTCCATTGGAAAACGAGAACTCTCCCACTATATGGCCCAGTGCTCTGAACGACAGCATAAAATCGACATTCCACAACAATATCTGACAATGTGGAAAAATCGACTCAGACCCCGTAATATCCAGCAAAACCAGGATTTCGTCGGAAATCGAGAACTCTCCAGCATTCCCAGTCATTGGGATGAACGAGAGCAGAAAATTGACATTTCATGTCAATATCGACAGTGCGGAAAAGTCGACAGTCCCCATAAAAACCCGGTAAAACCAGGATTCCATTGGAAATCGAGAACTACACAAGTATGTGGCCCCGTGCTCTGAACGACAAAGAAAATCGACATTTCCCAAGAATATACGATGATGCGGTAAAATCGACTCAGATCCCGTAAAATCCGGCAGAACTAGGATTCCATCAAAATTCGAGAACTACACCAGTTTCTGGCCCCGTGCTCTGAACGACAGCAAGAAATCGACATTCCACAACGATATCCGACAATGCGGAAAAATCGACTGCGACTCCTTAAATTTCCGGCAAAACCAGGATTCCATCGAAAATCAAGCACTACTTCAATATCGCAGGAAGTGCACTGAACGAGAACATAGAATCGACAATCCACAACAATATACGACAAAGCGAAAAAATCCACTCAAACCCAGCAAAGTATGGTGAGGTTTCAAAAGGACTTTAATACGTCATAGCAGATAAATCAACAAACACACTAGTGGAAGAAAGCCATCATCCACACAATGAAAACGAAATAGACTTGGAAGAGTCTCCGACACGCTTAGGATAAGAAAAAAAAAGAAGCATAAAAAAATTGCAGCACAGAACAGCAATGGCCCGGTTAAAAACTGATGTATGTTATTCATCACATGCTTCACAAGTGTTTTCATTTGGAAGAAATTTTGGCACAGATGCTGGAGTTGGGCCCCCGCCTCCAGGAGGGTCGGAACCTCCTCTTGGGCATGCTCGGTGTTCTACCGGTTCCGCCAGCAACTTTCCTTCTCCCACTTACAATGGTATTTGGTAGGAGATGGTTCCAGATTGGGTTTTGGCAATCGGCTCCCAAAAATCGTTGAACGTGTCTTCATCTCTCCCATCGACACATTATCAAAGTATGGTGAACCCAGGATTAAACTCTCCCACTATCTGGCCCAGTGCACTGAACGAGCGCTGAAAATCGACATTCCACAACAATATCCGATGAAGCGGAAAATTCGACTCAGACCCCGTAAAATCCAGCAAAACCAGGATTCCATCGGATATCGAGAACTACACCAGTATCTGAGTATCGAGAAATCGAGAACTACATAAGTATCGCAACTAGTGCTCTGAACGAAAGCCGAAAATCGAAAAATCCACAACAATATCCAATAATCCGGAAAAATCGACTCAAACCCCGCAAAGTATGGCAAAACCAGGATTCCGTCGGAAATCGAGAACTCTCCCACTATTTTTCCGATTCTTCCGTATTTCCGTATGTATTAGGCTTCTTTACTGTACAAAGTTCTCGGAATTTACTTGCACATTTTTCATTTTTTATTTCGATATTATTAGGCAATGTTTCAATATAATCACGATTTATACGCTGACAAACGTATACGATGTCTTCCTTTGTGTTAGCGATTAATTAGTTTTCTTAGTCCATTTTCACTGAAACTTTGTGGAATACGTTCTATGCACTTATTTATCGTTGATTTAACTTCAGAGAGAGACTTAAAATGGATTTCTGGAAGAGGTTTCTACATTCCCCCAGATGAGAGTCGCTGGGAGCCAGGTCTTAAGAACAGAATAAGAATATGGCCGGTGTGGCAGCAATTCCCAGCGCTGATCTAACAAAACGGCCTTTGTAAGATGAGCATTGTACAGTCTCGCATTGTCTTGTTGCTGTAATGGTCGGGAATGG
Source organism: Darwinula stevensoni (assembly GCA_905338385.1). NCBI lineage: Eukaryota > Metazoa > Arthropoda > Ostracoda > Podocopida > Darwinulidae > Darwinula > Darwinula stevensoni. The sequence goes on along the minus strand of CAJPEV010004526.1, from coordinate 9,597 downwards.
AGCTTTCATGGTTGTTTTTTCTTGAGTACTTCACGTAGTGATCCCTTCAGCGAATCAGAGTAATATTGAGCATTTATTGTGGAACTTTTTTGTAGACGATTAGATAATCAATCATGATTATCCCTTGGCAATTCCAAAACACCGTTATCATAACCTCACCAACTGATGACATAGTCCTTGCTTTAAGCGGAGGACCATGAGAAGGTCGTTGCCATTCCATAAACAGCATTTTTGTGGTTTAAAGTAAGGTATCCAGGTCTCATCTGTCATGATGATTCGTTGCCAGAAACTATTCCCATATTGTTCCTGTAGAACCAACAACACTGAACAAAGCTCCCCACGATTGAGTTTCTGCTCTGGCCCCAACAGTCGCCGTATCCATCGTGCAGAAACCTTGCTCACTCCAAGGCGGTCATTTAAAATTTCATGAACCTTTCTGGATCTGATGCATACCCTTGCTGCAATCGTGCGAATGGTTGTTCGTCTGTTTTTCCATTAAGATTTTCTCTACAGCGACGACGACTGACAAAGTGTACCCTACGCGAACATTCACAACTTCTTACTGACGCATGCCCAGTGAATAATGTTTAGCAGTCGTGTTTATGACAACCATGTGCATGTGTGACGCGAACTTTGCGGTAGGCTTTGATCAGCCGTTGCAGTGATAGGAAAAAATTCCCATATCTTTGTAAACACCCCTCGTATTTGTGGGTAAACAGTCTAAATTTCGCATTTTCATATTCTACAATGATGCTGAAATTCATTCAAACTACAAGAATGTACAGACTTAATTATTCAGCTATTAAAGAGCTTCAGTTGACGCTACTGCACGAATGGTGAATTATTTCTGAGATGGAAATTTTGCAGACCATGGGCTTTTTCCATTTTCCCCTAACCTTAGGAGGGCGAAATCTTGCTTACCCCATATCCGCAGGATTTTTAGATTGACTGCAACGGGTGAGAATTCGTTTATTCTCTTCGAAGCCTATCGCATTTTACTGCGGCTATTGTGTAAAATTTGGGAAATTTCTTACATTATGGGTTGATTTCCTCCTCGTACCGGTCAATAATACAGGTTTCTTTGCGCCTATTCCATAGATAGATTTTTTTAAGAATCCAATGACACTAAAGGCCCTGATACACGAGGTAAGAACTTGCTAGTAAGTCCTTGCTTACAAGGAGCAAGCGAGGGTATACACGAAGCAAGTAGTCTCTAGCAAGGACTTGCCTCCACTTGCTCGAAAGTTGTCAGACACATGTGAAACGAAATCGAAAAGAGCGAGAACTCACACCTACTGTACATGTCAGAGAGATCTTTCGCGGGTCATTGTCTTCGTATTCCTACAGTCCTTTACCTAGGTCTCTGTATACCTGCAGACAATGATTGAGGCATAATTTTGTGTGACATGGCGCCCGAACTCTCCATTGAAGCCACGAAGACCCTTATTACCGGCTCCCGTGATCGACTTTGTCTCTCTAATGTTATGATGTAGGAGTACCCTATTATGATAGCAATCTCTCCCGTGATTTAAATTCTCCCACTTGTGCGTGCGCGTGATTGCATGTGTCTGTGTGTGAGTGAGAGGCAGGAGAAGTAGGTGACCGACGCGACTTCAAATGGAGCCTATTGTTATTGATTTTTTTTTCTAGTCCCTAGGTCGCTTTATTTTTCATTCATTTTATTTCATAAAAACTTCCGCTTTCGAATCCCCCCTCCTGAGATTCTTCTTAGCGCGTCGCCGCTCTCCCCCACACCTTGTCTTTTCTCTCCTGAAGGCAATTCTAATAACATGGGTGCGAATAAATGTCTCCCGTCCCAGTTATTAATTTTTGGGACTTTAAAATGTAGACAGGAATATTTAAAAAAAAGTCACACGCTTGACATTAATGAAATGGGGTCATAACACTTCATTGAGAATCCAAATTATTCCAAGCAACATGCAGAGCTCAAATGATCAATATACGTACAAATTCGTAGACAGAAGGGCTTTCAATATATCTTGCCCTCAATATCTTCGAAAGAAAGGGGCACATTTCCAGACCTTTTGCATCACCGAGATATGAAAATGGAGCTAATGGGGATGTGGATTACTTCTATCTCTCAGATCGAGTATCTTTAGAACGAGGATAATAAAATTAGTTTTCTTCACAGATCCTTCGAGATGATTATGAAAAAATGGCTCTCCTGAATCATGCGGGAATTTGTTGATTTTTCTGACCTAGAACGATTAGCCTGAGGCCATATTGAAGAATCATGCAGCAATCGCCCGCGTTTCTCTTGCATGTCTTCTTCCTCGTCGACAACCACGAACTACTTTCCTCCGAAACTATGTTGTGGTGGAATGACCCACGATTACACCCAAGTTGCATTTCTAGGTGAATCGGTTGCTGAGTGGTGGGATTTTTCCCAATTGCGCCTAAAATGGCCAACATACGGTAAACATGGTTGACCAAAATTTCCTTGACATTACACTTGAGGTTACGCATAGATGATGAGATGATTAAAAAAATGTGCCATAGAACCTGGTGGCAGTTGTACTTAGAACATGATGGGGTAAACAGATCCACCTGACTAATACTGTACATCATGATGAAGTATTAATATATCTCATGATAAAGTCATGATATGTACTTCATATATACTTTATCATGATTTTTTGATTTAATAAGTGTTTATTAGGTTATTATGTTTACTAAATGCTGAGCTGAAAGGTATTTTTGGCCCACCCTGTACAATGCGTGGTCCTTCTTTCCCTCTCTCATCCCCTTTCATTCCTGTCCAGATTTCTCTTTCCGTGCATGGGAGAGGCGCAAGGATTCCTAAGTGGAGCAGATTACACAGGCAGATTCTATTCATGCAAATTTACAACTTTTCCCTTAACATGAAGTTATCTCTGAAATATGAGGTCAGATAATGGAAAAGAAAAGAAGAAATATACTTCAGAATAATTTAGTGACTGTGACTGCTTCATTGCAGAAGATATAATAGTAAAATTATGCAAAAATGGGGCAGCATCCTAACTCACTTTGCTTTGTCTCATGACTGGAGATAATTACAGCTAAGGCAACAAAACTAGAAGGGGTTCATTAGACTCTGAACACCTGACATTCACATTCCAGTTCCATCCTTGCAATTTTCTGTCATTCCTCTCAGCTCCAACCAGGACTGATGCTCCTTAGCTCCACCTAAGAAGAAACAGCAAGGGTCATATTTACAAAGCACGACCCTGATCCAATGCCTGGCAGCAGTAGAGAATCTGGTACACTATCAAAAACCTGTCCCTCAGTGTGCAAAAATAGCATTTCTTATGTTAGACCATGTTAAGATTAATCTCAGATGCTGAGTGACCAGCAGACTAGAAGGATCTTACACAGATTGCATTAAATATCTTGGACCTTTGTTGTGTCCTGATAGTTGAATCATGAAAAAGTCATAGATCAAAATAACATCACTCATTTACCCTCCCTTGTCACTCTCAACTTCCTCCTCTTTGATACATTGGGTGGGAATAGGAGCAGCAGCAAGTAAATTTACAGGGCAGTAATGTGAAATGAATATGTGAACATGAATAGAAAATGAAAATAACCCACAGGAGTGTTAAATTTACCCTTGGATTGAAAGAGTGAGGCACTCCTCACAGCAAATAATTCCGTTCCATTTCATCCTCTTGATAGGTGCTCCATCTTCAGTCATCAACTCCAGGGTCCCATTGAGGTATAATCACCAGTCCCTTGTTGCTACCTGAGAGCTTGATTGCTGTTAGCTTGGGACTCCACCATAACTGTAATCCTATAGAAGTCTCAACCCAGAGAAAGTAAAAATAATTATCAAATATTTCCATCTTGCCACCTCATGACAAAAGAGATCTCCAGCATCTATACAGGGTGCTCAGAAAGTTTCTGACCCACTAAAATAAAGATGTAGATTATATTAATTAGAATATACTGATTTAATTGCATTCCACACGGCCAAGAGCACCCTAGGTACCAACTCCTACATCAATACATTATATGACTTCCGCAGACCTGCAGGAACATCGGATCAGCATTGTGAAGCTCTCGAACCTGATGGATGGCACTTGTCATGCTGATTCCTCACTTCACCAAGATTCCTGGTAATGACCAACACCCAATTTATGAGGTGGGGCTGATGCAGAGTACTTTGCTGACACCTGTGCCATAGTTAGTATAGGAGTTGCAATTCAGACAATCCCTCTGTAACTTCTAGACCTGTACCCTAGTCTCTTCAGTGGCAAAGAATGTGAAGTCAGCCATGTGGTATGGTGCTCCATCATGCATCACCATAACCGTTTTTGGTCTGAGTAGGTCACACAGATCTTCATGTAGCCCGTGTATCAGAGGAAGATGTTTTATAGTGGCTGAGATAGCATTTTGCCATATTTTGTGTGAGTGGGTCAGAAACTTTCAGAACACCCTGTAGATGTACACTTCCAGATGCCTATGTACCAAATTGGTCACACTCAGTTCCTTCTCTTGATTGCTGGCTCTCATTTCCAATGCAGAGGATAAATATGGTAAAATGCAAAATGTCTGCATCATGAAGAATGCCATTTTGCCAAAATAAGCCCAAACTTTGTTTTTCAGCCTCAATTACTTTTTGGGCAATTGTGATGATGCTTTCTTTTGCAGCAGCATTAACAATTGAAGCAAGGTTTGAGTGTGGAAAGGCATTGACAAAAACATAGGAAGTAGGCGGAATCCTTCTTCCCTACAGTAAGCAGAAATTGAGGAGAAAATGAGAAGGCTTTTACTTCGAGTGGGAATGTGTATGAAATAAAATGTAGAATACTCTTGGATTCAGGTGTGAGACTGAATCATAAGGCCAAAGGTATGGCCTCTTAAAGTTTTGAGATCTTCATGGGAGTTGAATGCTAAGAACTTACAAATGGGCATCATGCACAATGATGTGACTGTACGAGGTCTGACAATAAAATAACGAGACTGTATTTTCTAATAACTATATAATTTACATTATTGTAAACTGTGGTGGTCTCCTTCAAAGTAGTTCCCTCTTGCAGCTATACATGAATTTCAGAATTTTTCCCAGCTTTCAAAGCACTTCTGGAAGTCAATCTCCTGCAAGATCTTTAGAACGCCCGTCATAAACTTCTGAATCTCTTCCACGGTTGCAAAATGTGTTCCCTTGATGTGTTTCTTCACATTAGGGAAAAAGGAAAAGTCACACGGTGCGAGATCCGGTGAATAAGGGAGGTGTTCAAGTACTGTGATTTATTTTTTTTGCCAAAAACTCTTAAATGGAAAGTGCTGTGTGCGAAAGGCCTGAAGCAAAATCCACTTGTCAAGGAACAATTCCGGCCTCACACGATGAACTCACTGTCTCAGATGTTTAAAAACATCCAGATAGAACAGCTGGTTGATTGTTTTACTAGCAGGAACAAACTCACCATGCATCCCTTTGCAGTCAAAGAAACACAACAACATCGTCTTAACCGGTTAATTGTTTTTTTTTTCGAGTTTGATTTTTTTGCCGAGTGCCCCTAACAGTACTTTAGGTAATGTGGTACTGCTCTGCAATCACTACAAGTATCACGACAAGTTTGTTATTGCACAGACGTAAGACATGCACTGACAGGTTACAGCAATCACCACTAACCCAGTGTTGCCACATGCATTACAGTGTTGTCAGTCTCGTTATTTTATTGTGAGACCTCATAGGTTGTTTCATAATGGAATTTAACCTGAGTGCCTGAGGCATTTCATGATCCCACTTGCAATGCAAGAAATTCAGACAAATTGCTCACAGACATCATATTAAGGAAAGAAGTTCCTCATGACAAGCAAATATATATGGGGGGGGGATCAAAAAGTTGGTGGGCTGAGCATTGTATGACTTAAGTACACAAAGTATCACAATGCCATTTGGTGCACTTAGTTGCAAGTATATCCTAGCTTGTTACAACAAATTTGAGCATCAGGTATTCAGACAATATACCTAGTCATCAACAGACATGAACGCTCTCATGTTATTGGAAATGAATGTGTCCTTTGAATTCACTACTAAATATTGCATTCAGGGAAACAACTGAGATGGTAATTTTTCCAATCCTCAAGACTTTTTTGCCATACCAATTTTCATCTATAAGGTTCTGGACCTAAATACCTATCTTTTGTGAGCATGATTGAATCTGGAGGACACTAAGTTTATAAAAGTTGACACTGCTTGATCCTTGATCATAATTTGAGTTTGTGTTCAAAAACCTCTGCAAAGGTGAGTCAATTCAGCTCAAAGTCAAAAACTTCGAGAAACCCTTACCATACCAAACTGCATCAAACTGTGATGTGCTGTTCAACTTGTGTGGCCAGTAGTATTAGAAGAATGGGTGGACCACTTGAGTCAATACTAACAATATGTCTTTCAGTCATTGGGGCTAAAACATCCAAACTAAAAAAGTATCCAGTAAGATGTGGTCTGCGTTTTGAACTGGGCAGGTCACAAAGTTATCATTTTTGAGTTATTATACTCACCTAGTCCAAAAATATGGAAGAAGCAGCAGCTCCTCAAGTAGGCCTATGCAGGGTTTCTCTCCCTCCATATAACCTCAACCAACAGAGACTGACTTAGAACTGTTGAAACAATCCCAATGTTCTTCAGCTGTGCTGTACCATGGATTTGCCTGCCAGTTGAGCACATATGTGAATATGGGTCTGTAAGCAAATAATCCACATGAGGTGGTGGGCACAGGAAATACATTGTACATGCTCAAAGCGCCTTGTCTCCAATCCCACCCGAGAACCCACCTTCATGCACTTTGATGCTTTCCCTCTCAAAAGTTGAATTGGGGAACCCATGATTTTGATTAGAGGAAAAATCAAATCATTGTCTTGAACTTTGTTGCAACAAAAAAGCCACACCTACAGACATAGTTTACAGGAGCTATCCCCAGCTTCCCCCCCTAATAAATAAATAAAAGTTTTATTTGCACTTTGCAAGAAGGATTTTAATGTAAAACAGGCAGTGGAAAACTTACATTGAAGAAAGCTGGGAAAATAACATGGAAGCAGGCTATGGATGAATATGTGATACTCCATTGTTGTTGCAGACTAAATCATTCCCCATTCCCTCATTTATTTTTTTACAGTTATCCTGTAAGAGTCAGTAATGTCACAGTTACTGTCATTCATGAAAGGAAAGGCCAAAACAGAAAAAGTGATATTCCATTTCCTTCAGGAGGAAATGTATTATAGTATACCCAGTGTCAAGCTGGAGAGAAGTGCAGGCATTGAGAGGAGTTCCATAATCTGCCAGCAGTAGAAGGTAGCTGTAGGCATTTGAATGGCCAAAAACATCAAATGCAGAACTGCAAAAGGGAAACAACAAAAATTTGAAATAAGGAATGAGACATTGTGATTACAATGAACTCCCAATTCTGCCAGCAGTAGAAGGTAGCTGTAGGCATTTGAATGGCCAAAAACATCAAATGCAGAACTGCAAAAGGGAAACAACAAAAATTTGAAATAAGGAATGAGACATTGTGATTACAATGAACTCCCAATTACATTGCTTATATTGGACTCAGTTATCTGACTCTGTTGTTAGAACAAGGAGTCATACTATAAATCTTAGATCATTATAGATTAGTAATGATAGATTGACAGAATGAAACCTACATGTCACAACAACCAAATGCAGCCATCAAGGTCAATTTATTGTTTGTGGATTAAAAGGTGTAATGCATCAGGAAGAGACAATGAAGTCACACATTGTGTTTCATGATGATTCAGATTTCAGATTCAGATTTTTAGACCTCTGTTATTGGTGGATAGAAGGTGTGTTGATGTGTATTTTAGAAAGATTGATGTGTTTTTTTAGGAAGAAAGCAAGAATATCGACATAGCCGCTCAGCGAGTTGGCCTCTTGAGTCAGTTGGTCCATTATGGCAATATAAAAAAAAAGATCTCTCTAGCTCCTGATCTGGTCTACTTATATTGAATCTCTGTCAATTGGTTAGTTTCATACTCTCCCTTCCCTTACTCCAAACATCACAATATCCCTCATCCCTTAATAAAAACGAAACACTCACATGCATTAGAATCATCTTTCCCTTGCTCCTTGCAAAAATGATGGCAGAACAATAATTAGTTGATTTATGGAAGGATTAAATCATAAGTACCATTTAAGACATTTGTCAAGTCAAGATGCACTGGACCATTTGCCTTTCAATCGGCAGCAAAAGAAAACTAGAGCAAGGAGGAGGAATTGGAGTCACAATCTTTGAACACAAATCCAGTTATTTTTCTACCTATCTCCTAGAAAGTTGCACAAAATATATTCATCACACACCTTGAAAAAGCTCCAAGGGGAACAACCAGCAGATTACATAAGCAGACATTAAGAAGGAAGCAGAAAGCTGCATATATGGAGTCATCCTAATCCATCAAACCTAGATTTCACCAATATCAACACTCTTGGAGACAGAAAATGCGGCCACAAAGGGAGCAAGAGAATAACAATATTAGGAGGTTGAAGGGGGAAGGTGGACAAAGCAGACAGAATGGAGAGAGGGAAGTAAGAATTTGAAATGTTTGGTACAAGAGAGAGAGTCCATGATTACAGACAGTGTTTGCATTGAAAAGGAGCACTCTCAAAAACATTATGAAAAGGATATAACATTACAGCAGTCAGGAACCCCAAGACTCCAACAGGAAGCAAGAGGCACTTTTTATATCCTGGCAGATTCAGATTTGTCCTCCAGAAGCTGTTCATTTACACAAAAGGTACTCAAAATGAGCAAGTGTTGTTGCCTGTCAAAGGGGGTGAGAAACATATATATTATCATTGTCATTCCCAGTTGGCACATGAGTCAGAGCTCTCTGCAACATCGCAATTGGATTCCACAGCCTATTGAAAGCCATATTTATGAAGTGGGGGACTTCAATACTGGACAGCTGAATGATAGCCATAGAGACACTACCCTTATCACAAATTCCACCAGAACATAGTGAATGCAATACACCTTCAAGTATCTCCCACATTACAGAGGAAAGGCACTTGATCAGATATCATCTGGAAACAACTGGAAGACTGCCTGAGACCTACTCATTCATAGACATCTCAAGATGAGTGGTGACATTCAACAGCAAACTCAAATAATGCTACTTGAATGTTTCTGGAGTGTATTTCCATCAAACATGTGTATGGAGGATGAGAGAAGAAGTGAGCCCATCAGCAAAAGTATGCCTTTGTGGAAGTAATACCATGGAAGGTCAACTTTGGTTAATACCTGCTCTCTCCTAGTGATGCAGATGGAAGAGACTCACAAAGTCTTACAGCTAACCAGGATCCTAATGATACAGGGAGTGAAGGCATGCAGAACACCAGCATAACAAAGACCACCCAACAAGGTACTGGACAAATTTATGAATGGGATAAATAAAAATGTTGCAAGTGCAGAGCCTCCTTCTTCAGGGAATGAAAGACATCATCCTCAAAGTTCTAAGGAATATTTTCAAAGGCTTTGTGTCTCTCAATATTTTCAATATTCTCAATTCTCAATATTCTCAATAAACATTTTTCGAAAGAGGGAGCTGTAGCAGTCGGATTAGCTATCATGAAGG